>JAQFZM010001561.1:0-17628 GCA_034695785.1 Galumna obvia | reverse complement strand
CTTGACTGATTTTAATGATCTTGGTGTCGTTATAAAATATAACTCTTCTTCTATCAGATCCAATTTAAAAACCTGCCTAAGATATTTTAACCTATTGAGGGACATAGGGTCTAGCATTGGTCCAACTAGGCCATACTGGGGCCAGACCTAGAAAGTTGGTCACTCTAGTAAAAAATTATACTAACGTGGTATTCTAATATGCTTTTTACAGAATTTAAATATCTTTACCCGTCTTTGAGTTATTCAAAATCTCCGAGGGAATTTTTTTTTTGCGTGACCTGTATGTTAACGCCGACGGATGAGAGAAGAAAAGAATTGATATAAACGGGAAATCTATAAATCCTATATATATCAAGAACTCTTCTAAACTACATGTTAATTACTACAGTAATATGACATCTGATATCTGTTATGAAATTATGTCAAATTTTAATAGAGATTATCAAAAGAAAAACCGAAAATTTTAATGTTTGTCGACAAATGTAGCGCTCATTTAAATTATTTGAATTTTTTAAAAATAAAATTTATTTATTTGCCTTCCAATTTTTTGTATACACAACCACTCGATTCCGGAATAAAAGTATTTAAAGCACATATCGAAAATATTTGTCTAAACACTTTATGGCGCACATCGAATCGGGTGAAGAGATTGGAACTATAAATTTAATGGATAGTATTTTAATGTTGAAGACGTCTTGGTATGAAATCTGTGATAAAATTATTGTTAATTTTTTCAATAAAATGATTTTGTCTTCAACTTGAATATAGTAAGTGAAGAAAGTATTAATATTTTAGAGTCATTTGAAGTCTGTCCATCAGTTACGCATACAATTAATATTGACTTTGATTTCAATGAATATGTAAACTGTGATGAAAATTATGTGTTTCTGAAGAAACAATTTTTGCTGATCTCGATTCAGAATTAACGAAAGATAGTGGTTCATAGGCTGAGATAGAACTCGATGGTATGGTTTAAACTGAAATATTCCTTAATTTTTCAAACGCAATGAAAGCATTTACAACAATAAAGTCATATTTTATATCAAAAAATAAATGTGAAGACAATTTAATGAATACTTTGGACAAAATCTATGAAAGAGGTTTTAAATTACATTTTAGTAACTCAAAATAGACTTTAATCTCTAATTATTTTCCAAAACTTATGTAATAATTAAAAGATTCATGTAATTACCTTTAAATAAAAATATTAGCATTAATTCTCTACTGTGCACATTCTGATTCGTAAGAATTAATCGTGCTTTTGCTCAACTTAGAATTACTAATGTATTTATTTAAAATTTGTGTACTCATTTACCAATCAATATTTATATTAATGTAATTTGGTATAAAAAATATTTATTTCTCTTTATATTTGTCAAAGTAGATTTATTATACTTTTGTTCTATAAGAAACTGTAATTTTTTCCATAAATTTTATATAATTTAATAAAAAAATTTACCATTAATTTTGATCTTAAACGCCACATAACTTTTAATTTTAAGCAACAAGAAAATTTAAACATTGTTAACGTTTCTGTTTTAATTATTTTTTCTTTATTTGAATGAAATTATTTAATAAATAATAAAAATTGTTCATAATTTAATTATTAAATAATTCTTAAAAACATTTTGGAAATAAATAAATCAGTTACTTTGACAAGGAATATACCAAGAATGGCTAGATCAAATTTCATTTTGAATAAAACATTTTAAATAAAAACCATATATTTTTTGTTTAACTAAAATAGGTTTTTGAAATAAAATCATGGTTGTTGAATAACAAAACATAAATAATGTTACTTTTTTAGTCTAAAATTTAAATTTTATACTGTAACATAGCATCAAAATATTTCATCTATCTTACTTAATTTCTGAACAATAAACACAACCGTTTTATAGAAAAATTGAACTAGATTCAATTTTTTTCAAATATATTTATAGTGGTATATAAATTCCTTATTTGGGATTTTAAGGAAATTTTTTTAATCTTATTCGTTTAGATTTTATAAAGAAAAACTACACGGACCCTTCTTTCAAATACTGTATAATTTTTGAAACTGTAAATACATCTCTAAATATATGCTAATTATGACCATATTATTAGTTAAAAAATTATTGGCGAAAACACAAGCCTTCCTTTTTATTTAATATATATTAGGAAATAACATTTCCTTCCAAAAATTATTAATAAATATTATTTGTAAAATTTAATTTAATTAAAATTGATAAAATTATAATTTTTTAAAATTAAATAAATAGATAAGTATTATTAACAATATACAATGTTTTTTAACATTTCTTTTAGCTTGAAGAGTCAGGTGACCAAGTTTAAACATTTGATTCCTTGAAAATGAGTGATAAAATCCTTAACAATTCCTTGACATTAGTTTTTATTGAATTTTTAAATACAATTATTTCAGAAATTCATATTTTTCTTGAGATTTTACAGATTTAAGTATTTTATGATTGTTTTTAATATAATTTTTAAATTCAATACAATTCATATCAAAGTTATTTTTAATACAATTTTCGGCTTTAATTAAGTCAATGTTCATATGATTGCGTATGTCAGTATATATTCGAGTTAAATGACTAAAAACTAATTCAACAAAATTATTACAAATCGGTATCGACATAACTGTTTACTAGTCGGTGTTATGTAGTCTTTTTTAACATCAATGTTTAACGTATGAATATCAGATAAAATATTTTCATAATTAAGTTCTGAATCTAAATTCATTTGTTTATACATTTAAAAAGGACTGTCGTTAAAATCAAAAGGATTTTTATGTTAAATTAATGCTCTTTCATAAGAAATACTCACAGAATCAATAAAATCGTTTTGTTGTGAAAAACTAAAATAAGTTATGTTTTCTTTGATAACTGATCCTAAAAATTTAAGACTTAGTCGATTCTCTAATTTAATTTTCAGGTCAAACATTAAATCATATAAATTTGTTGCATTAGTTTTGTTTTGAGCCAAAGTTTTAATTTTTATGTAAAATAATTCCATTAAATGTTTGGCAAAATGTAAATATAGTTCAGGAATTGAGATGTTATTCACTGTTGTCGGACAATTATCGGTTCCAATAGCTGTAAAATATGCACGAATTTCACTAATGTTTTCAATTTAGCGTTCAATTGCTAGATATAGTGTTAGCCATCGAATAGTAGAATGTTTTCGGATCTTTCAATATTCATTATCTGTCAATTCATAACAGCTTTTTAATGATTGTATACGTTTAGACGAAGTGTCAAAATGTGAATATATTTTCAACACAATTGATTAGACATCAAAAAGTAATTGTATTAAAAAATGTTTTGCTGTATTATGTAGAACATGTGAAATACAATTAGATTTAATTATAAACTTATTAAGTAATTTTAGTTTCTCATAAACTCCATTAAATTTGCCATAATTTACACTTGCATTGTCTGCACTATAGGCACTCATCTGATTGTAATTAAATTTATTTTCAGTATATTTTCATTTAATCTTTCAAATATTGCATTCGAAGTTTCATTTGGATCTTCATAAAAATTAAGCATAAAATTTACGATACCTTTGTTTACGTTAAAGTACTGAATACCAATAGGAAAAACTTTAATATTTCCATGATTTGGTTTTATATGAAAATGACTTAAATTCATCCCAAAATAATAAATAACTTTAAAGGGATGAAAATTGAAAAATAATTGTTTAACTTATGGAGTTATATTTTGTTGATTGTATAATTACGTTGTTATCTTAATTTAGTTTATTTAACTCAAAGTGTAGTATTATTTTAACCATATCTTATATATTCTTATCTCTTATAACTCAATATATAATTTTTTTCTTAAATAAATGACAACTTTTCTAAAAGATTTGACGACTTACCTATGAAAAAATTGTAAAAATTCTAAATTAAATGGATTTTACTGTAACAATTAAGACTTATCTTATCTTAATATATGTTGTTATGGGAAATCATTATCTATTTCCAGTGCTTTATATAAGAGATTTTGTCTAATTTGGAATCCATTTTAAGTATATTGTGTTTTAAAAATAAATATCTCACAATATTTTGTAATTAATTTATCGCTACAAAAATATAATTTTAATGATGTAATTAAAATATTGAGCCTAAACTTATATCACAAAACCTTAATACTTTTAAATAGTATTGTTGTTAAGAGAAACAATTATCTTATTTTATGAAATTAATATTTGAAATGGAGTCCATTTATAATGTTTGAGTTAAAAAATTAAGTTAAAATTTAAAATAAATATTTTATTTTCCAATATATAATTATTGAAATTAATTTAATTTTCAATTAAGTGAATAAAAGTATAAATAATGAGTGACTTAAATGTATTCCCTATTTATCAGAAAATAAGTGAAGAACTAAAACAAGAAATTAAATCATTTCATGTTTTTAATCATATCAAAGGAGATAATGTATTGTTTTTTACAAATGATAATAAAGTGTTTGCCTTTGGCTCTAATAATTGCGGTGTTTGTGGTTTCGGTCATAACAATGAAGTGAATGAACCGCAAGAAGTCATTGAATTACAAAACAAAAACATTAAACAGTTTTTTATTGGAAGTGGTTTTGTGTTGGCTTTAAGTAATGATAATGTGTTGTATGGGTGGGGACGCAATCAATTCGGACAATTGGGTCGAGGCTTTTGTAGTGGTATTAATGAATATTTAAAACCCGAAATCCTTAACTTTTCTAATGTAAGTCAATATATTTAATTTAATGCTTTGAATTAAATAAATGACAACTTGTAATATATTATATCATAAATAGCTAATATTGTATTACAACATTATTAGTAAAGCAAGAGTTATGTATTTTATGAATGCCCGCGTAATTATTGATTTATATTTCATCAATTCTTTTAAATATATTATATTATATATTAAAATTAATAATAAATTACAAAAAAACCAAGTAAGAATTAGAAAACTTGAAAAATTTTCATTATTTTAAATATGGTAAACAATAAAATTATTTTTCCTATAAATTTTTCTCCAAATAATTATGGAAAGGAATAAGTTAAATAACATTGATCATTGATTTAAAACTTATATAATGATGAACAAGATTTAAATCTTATTAAAAAAGAAATAATATTTTATATAAATTTTGAATCAAAATTCTATTAAATGTGTATTAAAATTTATATTTTGATTAATTTTTCACTAAACTTGAACACTAATAACTGAAATAGTCATGCATTTTTTCTGTTTAAAATTGATTATTAATTTAATTTTAAAATGAACATAATTATTCTAAATTTTTTAATCAAAAAAATTAGATTATAACTATTATAAAAAAATTAATTTGATTAAATTTTATATTATACATTTATATTAATAGCATAAAAAATTGATTGAAGTAAGTTGTGGTAGTGATCACATACTATCACTAACTTTAGACGGTTATGTTTATGGTTGGGGTAAAAATGACTTTGGTCAATGTGGGTGCGGTCAAATAAAAGGAGAAAACATTTCTTTGCCAATTTGTCTATTATTGAATCATTTTATTCGCAGAATTTATTGTTATGAAAATAAATCATTTGCGCTAACCATTGACGGAAAAGTCTTCAGTTGGGGTTCGAACTATTATTGTTGTTTAGGACACGATATTGAAGAGGATATCATATTCGTACCAAAAATAGTTGATATTTCGAATATTATTTATATCTCTTCTTCATTACATAATACATACTTTCTCACTAATTATGGTAAAGTTTATTTTTGTGGAAAATATGAAGAGAATAACATTAGTTCATATCAATATTCACCTGAAATTTTGAAAATTGATACAAATATTCGATATTTAAGTTCTGTCTCATATAAAACATTTTTAAGTAAAACTTATAATTTAAAAGTTTTGGCTGCATCTGATAAATCGATATTTCAATTAAATGGAATTAAAATCGAAGAATTGGAGACAAAAATCTTATTTGACTTTTATTGCAATAAAAATGGAATCATTTATAAAACAATTGACTTTAAACAAGTATTTAAAGAAAATATCCCAAAATTATTTTATGATGGTTTTCAAGTAATAGACAAATTAGGTTCTGGAGGTTTTGGTGAAGTTATTAACGTAATGGATAAATTTGGGAACAACTTTGCACTTAAAAAGATAAATATTGAAGGTATTGTTTATTATTTGATATGTTTATTATTAAATATTATTATAATATTTCAGAAAATATCTTAGATTGAGAAAATATATGGAGAGAAGTTAATATTATGTCAAATTGTAATCCTCAATATGTGGTTCAGTATTTCCATCACTGGAGTGAAAACAATTTCCTTTACATTCAAATGGAATTGTGTTCCAATAATCTCAAAGATATTATTCAACAAAAATCAAAGATTTTCGGAAGAGAAGACGAAGAACCTATGGATTGCATTCAATATTTTATTTCGTGTCATTTGTTTGAAGAATTATCAGAATGCGTTCAATATTTACACGAATCAAAAATAATGCACAGAGATCTCAAACCAAGTAATGTTTTAGTTATTAAATCTCTAAGATATGGAAAGTTTTTGAAATTATGTGACTTTGGTTTAGCAAAAATTTCTGGATCAACAGTAAAAACTCAATCAAATTACATTATGGGGACCCCTATTTATATGGCACCTGAATTCATGCGATCAAAACAAAATAAAAGATATTATAATAATAAAATAGATATTTACAGTTTAGGAGTCATCGCAACTGAATTATTTCAAACATCATTTTCAAAGTAAGGTTAATATTTTATAAATATTAATTAATGCAGCATTTTTTCCATTATATAAATTAGTATTGAAGATAATTTCAAAAATATTGACACAACATTGTGTACAAAATTAATTGAACAAATAAATGCAATGACTAGTAGAAACATTGATCAGAGACCAAGTTGTATTGACTTATTAAATTCGAGAAATGAATGGATGATAAAAGAACAAGATTTCCTATTCACAAATTTCAATTTAAATTATACAAATGACCAGAAATTTTTCATTAATTTTATTCGTGCAAAATCTAATTTGATTTCAAATCATAATACAATTTTGAATGATTTCGAAATTTGTTCTAAAATTAGTGGAGAAATAAAGAGAAATATAAAATTATTTCATGTTTTTGTTGATACAAAAGAATATAATATTATTTATATAACAAATGAAGATAAAGTATATTCTTTTGGTTCAAATATATCAGGTGTTTGTGGTTTCGGCCACAATAAAGAAGTTATTGAACCTCAAGAAGTCATTAAATTACGATATAAAAACATTCAAAATTTTTTTATTGGAAGTAATTTTGTATTGGCTTTGAATAAAGATCAAGAGTTATACGGATGGGGATGCAATGATTTCGGGCAATTGGGTCGAGGGTTTTGGAATAAGGATTGCTTAACACCAAAATTGATTCGATTTCCTAATGAAAATCAAGTAAATAAATTTGTAAAATTATAATGAATTTTAAATTATATTATTTTTTTTAACCTAAAGATAATTTTTGATGTGAAGTGCAGTTTCTGTTATTCAATGGTTCTCACATCTGATGGAATTGTTTATGGCTGGGGATATACTTTTGACGAAAGTACAAAATTAGAGAATGAACTGATTATAAAATATCGAATATTGCCAAGACCGACTCTATTAAACTTTAATCATAAAATTAATTCAATTTCTTCTAATTTAAATTCATATTTTGCTCTGACAACTGAAGGAATGGTTTACAGTTGGTGTTATAATGATAAATGTCAATTGGGTCACAATACTGAAATAAGTAAAGTAATTTCGAAACCAAAACTTCTTAATATTTCAAATGTTTTTTCTCTCTGTTCGACACAATATAACACATATTTTCTCACAAATGAAGGAATTTATTTCTGTGGAGAATATGAAGTAAATAATCAGAAATTATATCAAAAAACACCGAAAATTATCCAAAATGTAACAAATTTTTTATTCATATATTCCATATCATATGATATGAAAAGCAGTGCATTGGCTACAGCCGTTTCCCCAAATATTGTTTATATGGTAAAAGGAAATATGATATTAAAAACAGAGAGAATTTCTTTATTTGATTTTTATCGTAAAGAATATGGAATTTCTATTAACACAATTAATATAAAACAATATAAAACCTTAATAAAAAATAACGCAAGTATTTCAACCTTTATTGAAAAATATAAAAGAAGATTAAATACAAAAATTTATTCAATTGAATCAATGGAAGAATTGGAGATAATTCATAAAATGATTTCAAGTAAAACTTTTCAAGATTTATTGAATATACTACTAATCGAGGATTCAATTTTAATCAACAAATATATCAGCAATTTTAATAATGAAATTAATAAACAAATTTATTATTTTCGAATTCAATTAAAGGAAAAATTAGAATCTATACACAAAAAATATTCAACAGCTATGAATATTGCAAAAAATTCTTATATTGAAGTAAATAATAATCATATTAAAAATTATTATATATTAAATAAACAAAATAAGTGAAATTATCACTTAATCACAACAAATTTAAACAACATATTGTTGGTCTCAGCAAACAATTTCCAAATAGAAACTAGGTCATAAAGAACTAGTTCTGAAAGGGATATTAAATGAAAATAAACAAAAAATTATATTTCATACTAAGTTAAATAAATAGAAAAACTAGATTTCTTCATATTTCAGTAAAATAATTTAATAAAGATTATCTGATTGGGTCTATAACTGTTTTATATTTAATAAAAAATTATAATTTTGATTCAATGAAAAAAATTAATTATTTGAGAATCAAATATTTTATAACAGCTTTACAAAAACATTTAATTTTGAGTGAAATTATATTTTTCTAATAATTTATTAAATTTTAACTTATGTCTATTTATAAACCTAAATTTAGTGTTTTAAAACTTTATAAAGTAACTTTCAAATTGAAAGTTTAATTTGGGATAGCTGTGCAATAAGTAAATTTTATTGATTTAAATAAACAAATGTTTGATATTTTATAACATAAAGTTTGTTTTTTGGATATCATGTTTTCTACCCAACGAAATGCCATTAGTTTTTGAGTCACAATTGAACAGTCATTTAGTGATTGGCATTGAAAAAGGTAACCGAGATTACCGAAACTGTTTGCTTAGACCAACAATATTTAATTTAATTTTGTTGTGATTCAGTGATAGTTTCACTTATTTTGTTTATTATTAATCAACACAACTACCAAGCTTTATATTTATATTTATATATATTTATTATTTAATTTTATTTTAATTTCAATTTTTAGGTAATGAAGAATTTAATTGATGAAAAGGAATTCCTTACACCAATGGAATTAAATAATTTTCATATGAATATTCGAAAAAAAACATTATTACTATTTGATAAGAATTATAATGATTTTATTGATAAAAATTCATTAATCCTTACAAGTATTCGAACGAAATTAGAAGAGATAATTGAAGAAGAATTCATAAAAATAATTATATCAAGTGAAGAAAAATCAAAATCGTTTTACGAAATGAATAAATAATTACTCGAAGTATTCAACAAATATAAAACGGATTATCAAAATGTAATTAAATTTATATTACTATTAAGATAATTTTAATTTTTATTTTATAGGAAATAAAATCATTTTTCAAAAATGATGAATTTATAATAAAAAATAAATTTGAAAAGCAATTAATCTTAATTAAGTCTGAAATTTTGAGCGATTTTCGGAGACATATTGAATGCAAAGAAATTAAATCTTATTTTGATGAATTCAAAATTAAATATTTGAATAAATTTACTCAATATAAAGAATCCTCGAACATTACTTATATTGATAATTATGAGGATATGGTTATTGATAAAAGTTATGAAAAAGAATTTCCACTTAAATTAAAAGAGTTGGAGAATATTTATTTAAAAGAAATGCAATATAACTTTAAAAATGTTAATTCTATGGAAAATTTAAAGAATAGCCACAAAACGGTTAAGGAAAAGTTGGTCCGAGTATTCAAAGAAAACCAAAAATTTAATGAAGATAAACAAGTCATTCCTTATATCGAAAGAATTGAAAAGATGTTTGAAAATTCTTTCATTGATTTTGAGGTAATCCTTGAGCTCAGACTCGAAAAACTGGAAAGCCACAAGGGAACACTTAAACTTTACATAAGGAACTACTATAAGGATGAAATGAAAAAGTTCTTTCAAAACAAACGATACATTCCTCAGATATTACTCAATAAACACCACAGATTGACGGTTAGAAATACTATTACGAAATTCATTCCAGAAAAGGGGGATTTGGATGAGAAAAGCCTTAAATTGTTAGTCAATGAGTCTATAGAAGACATTTTTAAGAAATTGGATGAAGAAAATCAAACAAATAAACCGATTAAATCGCCAGCAATTGGTATTGATTTGGGGACCACTAATAGTTGTGTCGCTGTTTATGACAGTAAATCAAATATAGGGAATAATGTAATTGTATTACCCAATGAATTCGGACACACCACAACTAGTGTTCCCAGACCTACTTGAAAATCAAGTAATCTACTTGATTTGAGAAAATTCTACTTGGTATATTTAATCTGGTTCTATATAAATACTTGCTTAAGACCTAAAATATCCTTTTAATATTTCTAATTTTCCAAATATCTACTTGATTTGACCATAAAATTATGCTTTTTCTACTTGATTGTAGAAATTTGATCTGGGAACACTAACCACAACTCCTAGTGTGGTCTCATATAGAGATAACTCAATTAATTGTGTGGGAGAAGTGGCAAAGAATGAGATACACTCTTATCCCAGAAATACCATCTCTTCTGTTAAGCGTTTAATTGGCCTACAATTTAATGAAGATTCGGTTCAGAACGATTTGAATTTGTGGTCGTATAAAGTGGTCGACAACGGAAACAATAATCCAATTTTCAATGTACAAGTCGAGGGACAGGAATCTAGGCAATACCCGGAACAGGTATCAGCCAATGTATTGAAGAAAATGAAAGAAAGAGCTGAAACATTTTTGGGCTGTGAAGTGAAGAAAGCAGTAATAACTGTGCCTGCTTATTTTAATAACGGACAAAAAGAGGCTACAAAAGATGCCGGAAAATTGGCCGGACTCGAAGTGCTCAGAATAATCAACGAACCGACCGCTGCCGCCATTGCTTTCAAATTCGACAGAAACGAAGAGACGAATATTAGGTTTGAATTTCTGATGAATTTATATTCATAAACTGAGCAAGGAGGTAGAATACATAAACTTGTTTGGTAACCGGGGGCATAAAAATTACAAAATCGGAAATATCAAAACATTTTTTAAAAATAATTTAATAATTGATTTACTTTAATATACACAAATTGAATAATGAAGATCAAAGAAATATTTTTTTCTAAATTAATGTTTAAAGCAGATATTACTTATAATTTATAATATAATTTATAAATGTAGAAAATATTTATAAATAGCTTCTGAAATAGAGTATACAGTCATTATAATAACTATCTTAACCTGCTTTCACCTTGATAACTTTTCAATGGATTTTCCGATTTTCAAGTTGCTTTCACCAAAATTATCTTGAATAAGCGTAGTTTCTTAGATTATAGTATGAAATGGTTTAGACCAAGATAAATATATTTAACTTTGTGTCAAAACAAAAATTCATATTTTTATGGAAAATTTGTTTATTTTTTAATAAACTGAAATTTACCATGTTAATTTAACTTAAAAAACATTCAATAAAACAGTTGTTTATTTTGCGTAATAAAATTTACCAATTATTCAAATCATCTAGTTAATATTATTGAAAAACTTTAAAAATATAGTACCCTAAATTTTCGAGTAAATTTTGCTTTTTAATGAATTATTTTATTTTGTCATTATATTAATTGTGTTCTCAAAAAACATGATATCAAGTTCAATTTTATGTATATTAATTGAAAATATTTTAATTTTTTTTCAAAAATTTAAAGTTAAAATCTTGCAAATATTTGCACAATTTTAAACCTTTAACCATATTTATTCAAATTCTTGATTTTTTAAATAGAATAAATTAATTTTCATTAATTTAGCGATATTTTCATAATTGTAGTCATATTAAACATAAAATTATATAAAATATAATCTACATAAAAATTTATATCAAATTACTTTAATTTAGCTCAGAAAATAATGTCTCATATTTGAAAAGAATTTTAATAAATTTAACTAGTTGTTTTAAATATTTTTAAAATTATTTAAACAAAAATAAGCAAATCTGTTATAAAATGTTCTTTCAAGTTAAATAAACTAGGTTAATTTCAAATTATTTGAAAAAAAATTTAATAAAAATAACAATTTTTAGTTTGACACCATGTTTAATATATTTATCTTGGTTCAAAGCTTTTTATACTATATTCCAAGAAACTACCCTTATTTTAGATCATTTAAATGAAAACAACTTAAAAATCGGTTAATCCATTGAAAAGTTATCAAGGTGAAAGTAGGTTACGGTAGGTTTTATAATGACTATATATTTAAAATTTTGATGAACTTTAATATAAAGGAGATGTCAGGATTTGACAAAAAGCTTTCAGATTTTATTGAATTTTATTTATTGTAAAAGTAATCAGTGGGATGAATAAATGTGAAAATATTTTTTAGCTAGGTTGATTTAAAAGCGCGTAATTCAAATTTGATTTTTTTTTAAATATTTTTTTTATCAAATAAATATATATAGTTAATAATTATTTTAATTCTTTTAGGGACTAGAACTAGTCTTTTTGAAGCACATGGGCTATTTTTCAGCTTCAAATCTAAAAAATTATTAATATTGAAAAAAATAAACTTAAGAAATTTTCGCTCTTTTCCCAGAAATGAACCAAGACTTTTTCTTCAAAACTTTGTAGAGCTTTGAAAAAGCTTTCATTTTATACACACTCTTATTGTATTACTCGTTTTGGTAAATGCTCAAATTGGAAAAAGAGAAATTTTTTATTGTTATTTGTTAGATTAAAATTATTTACGATAATATTTTATTACACATTATGTTCTTTAGTTCAAAAGCAACAATGATTGAATATTTTTGATACCTATATTCGTTTACAAAATATTTAAATTTAAAATTTTTACTTTAAAATGAACAAATATTTATTTAGATAAATATTTTCCATATAAATTAATCATATGGATCAGAGTTTGTATTGTGAATATTATGATTTTAATTTGAAAATATCGAATTTAAATACTAACACATACTTTGTAAGTTTTCAGCAGAAATTTGACTAAATTTGGAAAATAGGGAATTTTAGATGAAACTTTTAAATTAGGGAAAATGACATCTTGTTTATATGTTCACTAGAATTTCCTACTATATAGTTTAAATAGCGATTCACTTGTAGTACACATTTGTAGTACATTTAGTGCGTAATCTATATGAACTTTTTGAATCCTAAACTTGGCTAATGAATGAACATGTTCGGTTCATACAGTAAGTATAATAAAATGTTTACTCCCTATGTACTACAAGTGATTCGCTGATTTTAACAATTAGAATATTAAATTCCCGAAAATTTCTCGCATTATTCATAACTATTAATGTTTTAATTTAGAACAATTCTTATCTTCGACTTCGGGGGCGGTATTTTTGATGTCTCTATTCTTAAGATAGATCGAAGTGAGATTATTGTAAAAGCCGTTGCGGGAGACAATCATTTGGGTGGCGATGATATCGACACTAATCTAACTAAATATTGTTTGGAACAGTTCTCCAATGAATTCAATATCACACTTGAAGGCATAGAAGGCGAGTCTGCGATGTGTCGACTCAGAAGTAAATGTGAAGAAGCGAAAATTAAATTGAGTTCAGTTGAGTCAACTTATATAATAATCGAAGACTTTTATCAAAGTCATGATTTAAGATTGGTTTTGATGAGAGATAAGTTCGAAAAACTGAATTACAGTCTATTCTTGCGATCAATAGATTTGGTTAATAAAACATTAATGAACATTCGTATGAATCGTTCAGATATCAATGATGTAGTTCTTGTTGGCGGTACGATTCGTATACCAAAAGTTCAGGAAATGTTAAAAGAATTCTTTGGTAACCGACCGAAATTCCATTTTGTAAATCCAGAAGAAACTGTAGCAAAAGGTGCTGCCATTCACGCGGCACTCCTTAATGGACAACAAATTGAGGGATCGACAGAATTTGTTATTAAAGATGTAACCCCTCTATCACTCGGTATTCTTATGAAAGGCGGGAAAATGTCAATAATTATTGGCCGAAATTCTTCTGTTCCCAACTCTATTACCAAACAGTATTACACGAGTGAAGACTATCAAACAGTTGTCAGTATTAAGATATATGAGGGCGAAAATGAGAATACTAAGTATAATCATTTTTTGGGTCAGTTTGATTTGTGTGATATTCCCCGTTCACGTCGGGGTAAACAAACCATTAATGTGACGTTCAGTCTTAATGACGAATACTTAAAGTAAACGCAAAGAGTGTGAGCACTGGAGGAGAGAAAGGGATTGAAATCACAGAGGATAAGGGACGGCTCACCACTGAAATGATTGAAAATCTTTTAGAACAGGTATTTGTTCAATTAATTTTTTATCACAAATATTTATTTATTTATTTTCATACAGGAAAACTGCTTAACACATTTTTTTAACAATTAGGTTTTTAACCGATAAATATTTAAAATTATAAGTTTTATTAATAACTAAATTAATATTATAAAACGGAATTAAATCAATTTTATTAATTTTAATTTATATATTTATTTATTGGTTCAGAATTATTAAATAAAAAATGAATTTTAAATATAACTATTTTATGAAGTTTAGGTATTTTTCATTTAAAAATTAGTTTAAAATTTATATCAAAAAACTAGTCAATGAAGCAATTTTTGAAACATTTACTAAGGTTTTTAAAAAAATTAACCATGGTTTATATCACTTAAGTAAATAATTAAATATTCAAGTTGTCCTTACACATCATCAAGTTTAATTAAAAACATAAATATTGTTATTTTTAAATTCAATGATTAAAATATTTTTAAATACATTAAAGAGATCGCTATCGATAACAGTAAATTCAGGGATGGCCACGGACCAAAATCCCACGGTCAATGCTAAAGAATTTGTCTTATTTTAGAAAGAGGTATGCTTTTATTGCATTTTTGGACTAAATTTTTTCGTTTTTTGGGGAATATGTATCAGTTACCTGTCATTTTTCTGTATTAAACTTTTCGCGGAAGGGGGTATAACGGCTATAAATATGGTTGCCAGACGTCTTCTATTAAAGAAGACAGTTCTCTATTTTTGTACTCTATTTAATTTTAAAGAAAAATTGTATAAAATCTGTTAATTTACACTAAACTGTAATATTTTACAATGTATTTCACATGTAATTATTGTGAAATAATATATAATATACAAATGATTGTAGAAATTAATTGTAATAATATGTACTATATTTCATTTAATATGTCTATAATTTTTATAGTAAAATAAGTCAAAAATTAAACACATTTAAGACAACATTTGAACCAATATTTGAGACAACATTTAAGACAAAGACATTCATTTTGTTTAAAAAAATTAAACCATTTATTAATAAAAAGTGATAAATAGTGACAAACAGATAATGCTTTCAAAAAGTTATTCTTCTGAAGTAAAGTTGGCTCTCAAGTTGGCTTTTCAAAGAATGGCTCTAAAAGGGATAAATTCATGGAATTTTGTAAAATTTGTAATAATTTACAGTTAAATTTCACGGACATTCGGCTGTCAATAAACACATATCAACAAAAACAAATCGAAATGCCATTCATTATAAAGAGTCAATCTTTTTGTGAATTTGTAATAAAAACTAATCAAAAGGAGAACAACGAAGTGCCATTTTCTGAGCTGTGCTTAACGTATCATACGGATAACCATCACATCAGTTACTTAAAAAAATAATTCTGTTATTCAAAAATATGCGGATAAATACAATGATAAATACAGTGCTGCCTCACTAAAGAGGAGGCAATTGCCAAAAATATTTTGAGTCCACTTACCTTAAAAAAACATTCAAAAATTTTAAATTAAAATGTTTTCAATTTTAATTGATGCTTCAAATAAAGGAAATGTAAAGTTATTTCCGATTGGAATTCAATACTTTAATGTCAACGAAAAAATAGTCAATTTTGCTCTCGATTTTTATGAAGATCAAATTGAGACCTCAGATACTATTTATCTAAATTTGAAGTATAAATTCATTGAAAATAATTTAGAAATCTCTCAAATAACCTATTAAGGAGACGTAAATGTAGTAAAACACTACTAAGCGCACTTTTGTAAAAGAGTGTTTTATATGTATTATATAATATCATATTACTTTATATAAAATGATTTTCAAAGTTCAAAATTTTTTAAATTCGAATTGATCTTGTTCAAATTTTACTTGATTAATTTCAACAAAATTTAAAAATTAAATGAACAATAACATAATAAATTATGTTACCAAATTTTTTTTCATAACTATATAAAGATAACTAATAATGATTTTAACAGAAATAAACTCATACCTAATATCTAAATCTTCATTTATTTCGCCTTTGAAAGCAATGGCAGAAGCGATGGGTTCGTTGATTATTCTGAGTAAATTGAAACCAGCCAATCTTCCTGCTTCTTTTATAGCTCCTATTTGTGCATAATTAAAATATTTAGGGTCAGTTATTACTGCTTTCGTGACTTCGCATCCCAAATTAGTTTCGGCGATTTCTATCATTTTTCACTACATTTACATAGTAAGTGTAGTATATATAATCGTTTCGCACCAACCCACCCGCCCTACATGCATAACCATCCCCTCTACAGGCATACCTACCCATTATACAGACACAACCATGCTCTCTATAGATCTAACTATCCACTCTACAGGCCCACATATCCATTTTCCAGGCCCAACCATCCACTCTAAAGGCCTACATACCCATTCTACAAGCCCAACCATTCATTCATTCTACAGGATAAATAACTCATTCTACCGAACAATCCACCCACTCTAACAGCCCACCTACCTAATCTAACTGCTCAAACACCCACTATCAGCTAACCTATCCTCTCTAACTGCCCGTGGTATACAGCGCATATAATTAAACGAAAATGAATGGGGAGTTGTACACTTCATTGAGACCAAACGTTTTGTTTGTAATGAAAAATTTTGTCTTGATAGAAATGGTGGGTAGTAGTAGGTTGTGCTCTCACTTGAGACCAACCCTTATTTTAGTAACGGAGAAATTTCTTCTTTTTATTGGAAACATAGAGTAGTGATAGGCTTTTCTATTTCTATGGTGATCAGTTCTTTGTTAATAACGGAGAATTTTCGTCATTTTGATAGAAACGAAGGGTAGTAAATGCTTTTCTTTCTTTCTAGAGAAAAACCCTTTTGTAAATAACTGGTAAATTTCATCATTTTGAACGAAACGGATTATAGTGGTAAGCTTTTTTCTCACTAGATCTTCCTGATGATCAGATCTTTTGTTAGTAACAAGAAAAATTCGAATTTCTGATATAGAAGGAAGGAAGGGGTGCGCTGTGCTATCTCTCTCTCTTTCTCTCTCTCTCTCTCTCTCTCTCTCTCTCTCTCTCTCTCTCT
>JAQFZM010001560.1:0-17634 GCA_034695785.1 Galumna obvia | reverse complement strand
AAAAGAGCTAGGCTTGTTTAAGCAATACATTTAAAATCAAAAAGACTAAAAGGCTATGGTTATAGAAATATGAAACAATTAATATCTGAAATATTTTGTTATTTTTGAATAAAGTGAGTTAAACTTAACAACATTGTTGCTAGACACTATTTGATTAAGCCACAAACAAAGCTACAATAGGCCAACATATTTGGTTAATATTTTTGAATTTTTCAAATTTTCAAAACTTTTAAATTAAAAATAATTTTATCTTTACTCAAATTTATAATAATTTTAATTTTATATAATCTAATTATTCTAGATTATATTAATGAAAACAGCTTTAAAATCCATTGAGTCATTCAAAAATTACAGTGGTTTAAGCGACCTTACATATATCTTTCCAATATTTCATATTTGTTATTCATCTTCTAGACATATTCATCAAGAACAAAAATGATACAATTACGCTAGAAGAGGGATTAGTTATATTTTAGCCAAACATTTAAGCCAAGAGCAATTGCTGATAATCCAGCAAAAGAAAGACTAATTCCAACAAGAATGTTTTGTAAAAAATATGGTCCACTACTGGGATAACCCAACAAATTGCCTTGATTTAATATTGAACAAAATAATTTATGTTATAATTTGAAATACTAAAATTTTATAAAATTACTTATATTGACCATGGTAATTAGTGCAATTCATAGAATTATGTCAATTAAACATAGCATTAAGGCAATGATGTTTGTCATTATGTTGCCATCTTTAAGCAAGGTAAGTTTGACCCAGATTATGGCCATCACTATTGTGAATAGACTCAGCAAAAAATAAAGAGGAAAGACTGATGTAATTAAAGTCAACTTGTCACTTTCAAACGATGAATATAGATCATGCACTAAAATTTGAATCCAAGTAAGCATGCTAACAAAAACTAGACCACCGCTCGTAATATAGATTATTAATTTAATATTATATTTATTCATTGCACCAATTAATCATTTTAAAAATGTTCTTGGTGTTTTAATGAAAAGGATTTTAAAGAAATAGTATATTATGGATAAAATTTACTATCTAGTACGTTATATTATATTTCATGGTAAAGTATTTTTCTTACATTGATATCGATTTTCTTTAATTATTTTATTTTACATTGCATTGCCATGGTAAATTTTATTTATTAAAAACAAATGTTTAGTAATAAAATTTCGCTTAAAGTTTAATAAATAATTCTCAAAAATCTTGATTAAAAATATAATTAAACCAAGAGCAAAATTATTTTAAAGGATCGAGAAGAAAAAAAAAGAAAAACATTATAGAATATAAGTTCTAACCTAGAATATTTTTTCTTCAACAACATATTTAACTTAATTTTTTTAAGAATAATGAAACATTTTAATAGACATGTTTTAACTAGCTTTTTATTTATTAAGATGAAATAAAATAAACTTTAATAGATAACACGTGTATAATGAATTTTATTAATTAAATTATTTTTGAATTGATAAAGTTTAATCTATACTATATAATATATAGCAACATAAGATATATTTAACCTAGATCAAAAATCAAATCATAATAATTGAAAAATAACCAAGAAAATAAATTCAATGATATTATTTCCAATCTTAATTATTTCTTAACTACAACATTTAAGCCAAGAGCAATTGCTGACAAAGCAGTAATTGAAAGACTCATTAAACCACGGATGTTTTTCATAGAAATAAAATCAGAATGTTTCTTAACTAGAATAATTTTTGAATAAAATATATAATTAGAAGGATATTACATATAAAAATAATTATTTTTATTTGTATTGACCACAATGACAAAGGCAATCCATAATATAAGGTTAACTATACATAGGATGAAGGCAATGATCTCATTCACTTTGTTTCTACTTTCAAATAAAGTAAGTATGACCCAGATTTTTGCCATCACTGTTGTTATTAGACTCAACGAAAAATAAAAAGGAAAATATTTAAATAAACTATAATTATGAGGATCACTATTCCTCATTGTTTCGTGTTCATAGACTGACATTTCAATCCAATTTTGCATACTTACTTCAATTAATGCACCGCCCAGTATCCAGATCATTATTTTAGCATTAGATTTATTCATTGCAAGACTTAATAGTTTACAATTTGTTCTTGATCGTTTTTTGGGATTTGATAGAAAAGGGAAAACTAAATTACAATAGAATATCATCGAATATAAGTGTTATCTAGGTCATATTTGTATATGTCATGATTATATTGACATTTAATTTTCATATGTAATTTATTTTATCTGCTTATTATCTTTGTAAAATTTTAATTATAAATAAAAAAATTAGATGTAAAGAATAAATGTGCTTTATAAATAAAATAAATATAAATTTTACGTCAATTGAGTTAAAGTATATATAAATTTTGCATGTTACAATAAATAAATATTCAAAAAAAGAAATTTTTGATAAAATGTAAACTTGCTTAAAAATGCAATTCATAATATATAGTGGAGATCAAATCTAACTAGGACAAATTAACTCGTTATAACTTGTTCCCTCACCTGTAGCAGCAAAATTGGCGGAATACCCCCTCCCCCTGGGAAATATTTTCTGAATGTTCTCGTTTCCTAGAAAAATCGGATCCGATTTAGTATAAATTTAAGAAAAAAATAACAAAATTTAAAGAAAATGAAAAATTTAGTCAATAGTAAATAATAAATTGAACTTCTTTTTCTTATCAAAATTAACTATAATTTATAGCAATTTTTACTCAAAATACCCATTTATAAGGAAAAAATAGACAAAATATTGCTTTTTGAGAGAAATATCATGTAGCTTTTATTCATCGCTAATTCTAATTAAATAAATATAAGAGTGAATAAAAGTCATATTAATTTTGCTCTAAATATGACTTACATTTTAAAATTTAGTTTAGACTTTTTGGTGTTTCATTTGTCTTCTTTAAAATATGCAATTCCCTTATCGGTTGTTGTAGTCGTGGGTACAGGAGTTGTAGTTGTCGTCGTTGTTGTAGTGGTTGTCGTCGTTGTTGTAGTGGTTGTTGTCGTTGTTGTAGTGGTTGTCGTCATTTCAGTAGTAGTGGTCATTTCAGTGGTGGTCGAAGTGGTAGTAGATTCATCAAGAAAATTAGCCATAGCCTCTCCCCCATCGGTTATTGTCGTGGGTTTAGGAGTTGTGGTACTATGGTGTCGTTTATCAGCTTCGTTATCATCAAGAAAAACAGCCGCCGGCTCTTCCCCAACCGTTTTTTTGTAAGGTAAGAATCGTTTGCGATAAAAGGGATGACATAACTTATAACAGTTCTTAATCGATACAAAACGGTTTGCATTTCCACCGCAACCGCTATAAGAGAATGGTTTACAGGTATATGTCTTGTGGTCGAAGTATATTCTGACCAAGTCTTGACTACAAGGGCCGGGATCTACCTTTTTGAAACATGCCGATGGAATTCCTATGTGTGACTGTCCTCTCAATACTCTTGCTTTGCCACAAATGATCGGATCATCACATTTTTCAGGACAACAGGATAAAGAGCTTCTTAAAAATGTGACGCTATCACCACTGGTCATACCATTGTGTGAAACCGGGGCGGGAATCGCCATCGACGGGACTCCACACCCGTTGGGCGATGGGAAACCTGGAGGCGAAAGCCTATAGGAGGAAGGGTAGGATAAGGAGCCAGTTATGATCTGTCCATAAATTTCTGGCATTAATTTATTGCAAAAAGTGAATAAAAGTTGAGATCATTGTTTAGACTTACGACTAATCGCTGCTATAATGAGAATAACAATCATTTTAGTGGTCATAAACTCATTTTATAGCAAATCTGTTTCGTTTCCGTTTAAATATTCAATAATATAATGATTTACAGTAAAACTAAATCACAGCTGTTATTATTGAATTTTTATATAGTAATTGATTATTTCTTGGTTATGTTAAAAAATAAATTCGAAAATAAAATAATTTATTTGTAGTTTTGAATCATTTGTTTAAGTCTGAGACTCGACTTTTTAAATATTTTTATATTTATTATAAAAAATTCAATATTTAAAATACCATAAAAAAAATTTTAAACCTAGTTAACTGAGGGGAGTATTTCTAATTACCCCTTTTGAGGAGAAAAATCGTGAAAATTTTTCCCGATGAACCAAAAATTCCGGTATTTCTCTCCCTCTAGAAAACGAGAAAAAATAGGAAAAATTGCCGAAATTTTTTAATAAATGAGAGAAAATTAAGTAAAAAATATTTTATTTCAAAAAATAACATTAAACTGAAGAAAATATAATATTGTCAAAAACTGAGGTTTTAAGTGAATATTTTGTGCTTTAAATTTTGTAAATTTTATATTATTTCTAATTTTGTCGAAATCATTTAGTTTTTTAGAATTAATTTTGATAAATTATTTTAAAATAAGCTAAACTATTATAAAATCCGACATCAAATGCAAAAAATGCAAGAATATTCATAAAATGCATATTTTTCAAACAGATAATGCTTTAAAATTGACACTTAATGCGTTTTTAAGCAGTTTTTGTTCATTTTCAAAATACCCTCCTAATATCTAGCCCATAGACCAAGGTTTTATGCTATCTAGATATAAAACTTATTCATTTATAACAATATTTGGAATAGTAAGCAAGGAACATAAATTTTTGAATTTATCATTTTATACAATGTGAACGAATAAACTCATTTAGAGGGTCAAAAATTTTATAAAAGCGTAGTGATACATTTGAAAATAGCTCTAGATCAATGCAAAAGCTTGTTCAGTGAATTCAATAATTACAATAAAACATTTCACCATCTGTGGCTGAAATTTTAAAAACATAAAATTAATATTAACTGATCAAGGGAAGAATAAATTATTTAATATAATATAATTAATTCATATTTTTACTTAAATAAAATAACAAAGCTTATGTAAAATTTAAGGATTTAAAAGTTATTAAATTATTCAAATTTTGAAAACCAATTACAGTTTTATGAAATTAAATTTTTTAACCACAATTATTATTAGAATCTAATATATAAATCATGCTAGTTCATGTAAATAGTTAAGAATAAATTTAAAACTAGTTCATTTGTCTAGAAATTAGACAAATCTTTATCATTATAAAATAACATTTAAATTTGTAAAACTGTAATTTTTTTTCCAAATTTTTGTTAAGAAAAGATAAAAATTTAATTATTGCACTGATTTGTTTACTAATAAATGTATTTTCAAAACATAAACAAATATTTGACATAATCTCTAAATTCAGATACTAAATTTCGTTTAAATATTTGGGAAAATTTTTCTCACCAGTTAGATTTTATTGAACCAAAAATAGTAGTGCTTCTGAAAAAGTTAAGTTAGATCAAATCTCTTTTCAGTATTTAAAACATTTCCTTAGATGTTTGTAATATTGTGATCTCAAAAATGTATACAGTCATTTCTTGATTTAGTCTAATTTTTTTGTGCTTCAAAATTTTTTGGCTTAAATCAAATTTGGCTTAAATCGAGTTATGAAATAAATGTACTAAAATCAATCAATTAAAGTTATTATTGATTTAATTAAACGGTTTGATCCAGTTTAAAAAATCTTTCTCTAATTTGAATAATAATAAAAAATTCTTTAGAAAACTTCTAAAATTCAAATACTTTAAGATGTAATACCAAGTTAATTTGATTTTATTTAATTACTTACAAAATATTGAGCCTTTTCTCTTGTGATTCTTCAAAAATCAGAATCACTTAATTCATTATATACTTGATTATCTGATTCATTTTAATCCATTTCTAAATGATATCCAAAAGAGTGTCATAATAATAATAATTGAATTAATTTTAATTTACACTATTCTAGCTACCACTCATTAAGTTGATTAAAAATTATTCATAGAACTCATAATCTTTAATTTTTTCACTTTAAATCAAATAAAAATCTATTTCTCTTTTGTTTTGGCAAATATTTAATAAAATAGTTTATTTATTAAAATTTTATTACAGTTTTAGCTTATATCAAATCTAACTTATATTATAATGATTTAAAATTTATTTGCTTATATCGAATTTAAGCTTATATCAAATTGGCTTAAATTATTTCCTTATGTTTACATTTAAATAATATTGCTAATATTCATTTAAATTCAAAGTTTCGTTGAAAACAATTATTTAAATTTTAAAAATTTTCAGAAATAGGATTTGGTCATTGAATTTAATATTAAGATTCTAAATCCATTATAGAATCCACTTCGCGCAACCTGATGTTTAATGATGATTCTTAATCTTGATAAAATATATAGAGAGCGCTGCGATTACCTGTTACTCGATAATATAAAATAAAAAAACATTTAATAAAATATATTACTTAAATAATTAAAAAATTAAGCCTTACTTTATAACATTGAAAATAATTAATTGTGAATAATTTCCAACACGAAAAGCCCACTCTTTTCTTGGCTATTGTTTCAATCATAGTTAGAATCTAGATGAAAGAATTGATTAAGAAATCATCTATAAAAAATACCATACCTTTAATTTTTTAGTAAATTTTAAATTATAATATTGTTTATTATTGTATCTTATATTATTTTCATTATTATAAGATATAATAAATGAATTCAATATTTTATAAGATTTATTAACTGAAAAATTAACTGACGAAGCATTCAGTATAACGATTAAGAATAATGTGGCCAAAACTAGAAACCCATTAATGAATACTAATTTTAAAATTAAAAATAACGGAATATATATCAAAACGAAAAGACATAAAACGCTTACAAAACCAATTATTAACCAAAAAATTAATAAGAATTTCGACCAAAAAGTTTTGTTGTATTCATGGATTTCTAAGAATAACGAATTAAATGATTGAAATATTCTAATAATTCCATTAAATCGTTTCCTTTCTTTAATTAATAATAAATATCTATTTAAACGATTAATTTTCATATTGAGATACAAACAAATTATATAAAATACAAACGTTTGATTCAAAATAATATCACCAAAATAGTGGCCAAACATCACCAATAAGAAAGTATTTAAAATAGCATAAATCAATTCTTCTAATGGTGTTAAATAATAAATATGAATACCAAATTGAAATATTATAACCAAGAATGGAATATAATAATTGTTGTGATAAATTAGAAAAGTATTAATTTTTGCAGTGATATTCACTAATCTTTTTATTTCTTTTACGTCACTCATTCCGATATCTTTGGGTGGAATCAAACCCGACATCATTTGAAATATTCGAAGAAATGTCGGTTTTATATTATTTCTATAACTATAATAATATATCGTTTCACATATAAGTGTTCGTACAGAACACAGAATAAATAATATATCCATATATTTTGGAACTCCAATGAAATACCCGAAACATCCTAAAACTTTAAATATCCGATGATTTTCTTTATCATTAAAAAGTGTAATAATTCTTTCGGTTAAAAATAAACTCATACAAAAGTAAATAAGAAACGGGTGATGAAGGTAATGTCGTTTGGGTCGATCTCTTACTGATGTAAAACATAAACCAATTTTGTAGAAAATGTCATCAATTGAATCAATGATCAATTCCGGAGGTAAACATTTGTTTGGATTAATATTTTTCATTTTGCCAATTAGATCACATAACTCAACTTTATTATTTCTGCAAAGTATTATCTAACTCAATTAATTAATAAAAATTAAAATATATTCACTGATTAGTTTAGAAAAGTTTTGTGCAAAAAATTTCATTATATAAAATAAAATAAAATAAATTGTCTTAAACTTTATATAAAGCAATAAAATGTGTAATTAATGAAAAGTATACCATTAAAATATATTCTAAATTTAAAAATAAAACATTTTCTGTTAAAACACCATTTATTTAAAATTTATTCAGATAAATAACAAAATAGTTTTTTTTGGTTTCTATATTCATAAATGAAAAAATATAATGATAATTATGTTTATTTATAAAAATATTAATGTTTATTTTATAAGTAAATAAGTATTTCAAAATTTATGGAGATATTTAAACTGTAATTTAAACTAAAACCCAAAGCTTTCCAAAAAATTTTCTTATATTTATTACATTATTAGATAGAATTAAAGTAGAAAAAGCCACTATTAAACCAGTATAATTAAATGATATTATTTAAGTAATAAACAATTTCACGAGAAAAAGAATGAAAATTATTAAGAAAGTTTGTAAAAATGAAAAATATTTTATTTATCAATGCTTATGACTCATAAGTTATAAAGATTACTACTAGGGTTGTCAGAACTACTTCATTTCAGAATACTGGCCTCTATTTTGTGGTCTGTCTGTCCTCTTGAGCTTCTTGAAAGGACAATACATTGTTGTCAAAGTGAAATAGAATTTTTATTCGAAATCCTTGTATTAATATAATAGAGCACATTGTATTGTCCCTTTAAGTACCTCTAGAACACATAGGATAGATCACCAAAATAAAGGAATGTCTCCTGAAAAGGGAAAATTTTGGCAACACTAATACCAGGGATGGCTAAAAGGGGGATGTTCTGGGTAAAATCATTCCGGAATAACACCCCTAGAGGCCAAAATTTGAGAATACCCTCTCCTACGAGGTAGTGACCCTTAACATTAGCATCTATTAACAGATACTAGATATGTTGGGGCTATTTTGGTTTAAGGGGGGTATTTTGCCAAAATACCCCACTGAACCTGGGTTTTTTAGCCATCCCTTCTAATACTACTAATGTTCATAGATTGAAATTTCAATTTAATTTTCAAGCTTACGTCAATTAATGCAACGACCAGTCTCTAGATCATTATTTTAACATTCATCGCATGAATTAATAGTTTAAAAGATGTACTTAAAAATTTATTCGAGATTTTATAGAAAGTTAAAATTTAGCTTACTAGAATACCATTGAAAATATGTGGTATCTAGGTTATATTTTCCTAAAAAAAATTACATTTCACTTTCATATTCATTTTTTATCTTTGTTATGTTTTGGTATAATTCAAATTATAAATAATTAACATTAGATGTAAAGAATAAACTGGTAATATAAAAAAATAATATAGATTTTACAAAAAAATTTATAAAGCATATTTTGATATTGCATGTTTCATTAAACAAATAATCACAGAAATCCTTTATTTCATATTTTGAATAAACACAAAGTTTCAAAATTATGTGCGGTTTTTCGAAGAATTGTAGCTTTTAACCAGGCGAGAGTTTGATAAAATCTATTTTCACTATTTCAAACTTTATCTACAAAATTTTTCATATCAGAATCGTTCATTTTAATTAACGAATTGGGTGAAAAATATTGGCAAAGATTCAATTTTTGAAAAAATTTAAAAAAATTTAAAGAAAATATTTTATTATGAATATTTTCATAGACAAATTCACATAAATGTATATATTTTTATAATCAGCATAACAAGGAAAAATATTTTAATGTTTAATTGGACGCCATATCTTTTAAAATTTATTTGCCGAAATTCATAAATTTAATATATGAATTCGATACAGAATTTAACGCTGATCTCGAAATTATATACATACAGTCAGTCTCAATCAAATCTTTATCGCGCGATTTAGATTTTAACTAGCAATATTATATTCGATTTTAAAAATTCTTTAAGTGATTTTTAGTTGAATAAATGTAATTTTTAAAAAGTATAACCATATTCGCCAAATCATCATGGTTGACTTTTTATTAAGGGTCAAATTTTGAAGAAATTTCCCAAAGAAATCAATGTAAAAAATTTATAAATGAACTCAAATTTATTGAAATTTACGAAAAAATAGTAAATTGAAATTAAAAATTAGCTAATATGACTTTATATTTATTGAAATCTTTATTATTATCAATAATTAAGTTCGTTATTGAGAGCTGTAAAATAAAATTATTGAATAAATCCTAAACATGTTATTGAAGATAAATCATATTAATTGTATAACCTTTCAGTTTTTCATTAAAGTTCTGTAATTTTCAAAGATTTCTAATTTAAAATTATTATCATATATTTTTCTTATAAATATCATGAAATCAAATTTTAATATAGTTTATATCAGGGATGTCAAAAGAGCCAATGGTTTTATTTAGTTTATAAAATTAATTAGAATAAAAATAAAAATAAATTATATTATTTAAGTAAATACTTTAATAAATATTTAATTTTCATTTAATTTGTTTTATAAATTTCATATTGAAATAAATTATTATTAAAATTTACTTTATAAAAGCAATCAAAAAATGTTTACAAAATAATAATTAGTATTATTATCGATATTATTTTATCAATTTTAATGAAAAAGATATATATAAATAAAAAATCAAAAAAAGAAATTATTTTTAAGTAAAAAGGATTTAAAACCTAATTTTAAAATTAAACACAATTCTTGTAAAATTTTTAAATTATAAATTTGTTTATTATTTTATTCCCTAAAAATATTTTTACAATATAACGAAGAAGTTAAACAATTAGAAAACGTTAATATATTAATTGATTTAATAATTGGTTTTTTAATTGAAATGTATTCAATTGTAAAACAAGTAATGAATTACGGACCACCACAATTAAATTCTGCAATTCACTATTTGATGTGATTTTGATGCTATAAATGCTGTGAAATCTATTCATAACACACAACACACGACTTCATAACAGACAATATTTTTAACATCAAAAGGTATAGCGAGTCCTCCAATCTATAAATTTTTGTTCAAAAGATACAGAGATTTATAACAGACGACTTCATAAACCACAGAGTATACTGTAAATATTAAATGAATAAATGAAAATGATAAATAAAGTATTAATAAATAAATAAATGCTATTAATGAAAATTTTTAAAAATTAACCTAAACTGTAAATTTAATAATTTTGATTATTTATTATAATATTTTTATATCAAATTGCTTTCAGCATAGAGCGAAATCCATATAAAAAACGTTGATTCTGAGGATAATATTGATAAGAATGGGCAATGGTTTTTGACAATCGATGAATCGATGACTTTATTTGACATAACATTTGACTCGCAATCGATTGCAATATTGTTTTCCTAAATATTTGATTCAGTTATTATAAAAATTAATTTTACTTAAAACATTTTATATCAATTTTTAATTAAAGTATTTGTTTATTAAAACTTATTAAAATATGGATATAATGCAACCTAAGTTGCAAAGAATTGGAAAAATGTTTCCGAAGTTTGGAATTATTAAATGATGGTATTATTGATCTTTTAAAAGGCTTAGAGAAGATATAAGAGGAATGGAGTGAAGAAGAAAAAGTAGAGTTAAAAGAGTGGACGACTTTAGAAACTACACCAAAATTTTTATCAATTGATTCGTTGGAAGAATGGGATCACATTCAAGACATAAAAGCTAATAAAGGAAATCGTTGTAGGGCTGAAGTATATATCGTTAGTGATTTCCACCGATTTATTCTTGGAATAAATGGCAAATACAAAAGAAATGGGGATGTAAATAATTGTCATATTAGTATCCCATCAAAAGTATAAAAGTCCAACCCTGATTTCATCATTTGAGACAAGATATGCCAATTCTAAGATTAAAACATCGCTAAGATGTATAGACATAAGTGAGAATTCACACATTTTGTGTCAATTCCTTTCAATGCAAGCTCTATATTCGATCGATTTATAACTTTTAATTCAAATTAATTAAATAATAGTCAACAAACAAAAGAATCGATGAACCTTTGTTTCAAACGCCTAATAATTTACACATATCTATAGGTCCACTTACTCTAATGGATAGAAGAGAGAAGGTTTTGTCTTCAAAGACATTATAAGAATGTCATCACTTTATTAAACATTACTTAATGGATAAACTCTTAAAATAAAACTCCAAGGCATTGATTGCATAAATTACGACACAACACAAATCAATGTCATATTCACCAAAGTATACCATATGTCCGATAATAAGTATCTCCAATCAATTGTTTATCATATTTGGCAAAAATTTAAAGAAAATGAACTCTTGTGTAATGAAAGTACTCTTTATAAGGACAAGAGTTTTAATCAGTTGCAAAGAATTGACGGCAAATCTATTGTAATCTACGTTACTCTTATGAACACCACTTTTCTTAATAAAGGAATAGATGGGAACCAAAGCGAACGCAATCGGAAAAAATACATTTTGACGGCTCATATATTCTTCAGAAGTTTAAGAATTATTATTTTGGAAATTTAATCTAATTATCTGATAATATTTTAATCCTATAACATTTATTTATAATATAATTATAGAATATAAAATTTATCTTGATTATTTTAATATTTTTTTCATTGATTTAATGAATATCCAAGACAAAATATTGAATTTATTTGATTATTTATAAAGTATTTATTTTTATTATTAACTAAAAACAATTTCTTATCAGTATTTTAAATATTATTTTTATTGATATGTAACAAATTTGATTGATAGACTTGGCCAAATCTTTCGGTCACAGGGTGATATTTAGCAGATGGTTTTTGCTCTGCCTCAGGGGCTTATTAGTTAGGGTATTTTGAACATGATCCAAAATTGCCTCAAAAACATAAAACGTATTTTTTTATATTTTATTAAATATCATAATAGTAATAATTAAATTACTACCATTTTTTAAATATTTAACCTTGTTTAACATATTTAAAAGATATTTTAAATTATTGAATTACATATTGAATTTTTACAAAAATGTAGAAAATAAAATGAAAAATAATTTTTGTTTATAAAATCTAAATAAATCGTTACCTAGATCAAATAAAATTTATGTGAAATTAATAAAAGAGTATTTGATTTATTAAAGATGATGTAGGTTTGGTACAATTTTAGTAACACGACCGTATAATGAATTAAGATTTTCTCTTATTTTCAAAGAATTTTTACGTTATTTTTGGACAAATTCGGTAGACTAATTTATCTGACAGATAATAATTTTTGAAATTCTGTGTAAATTTATTCCTAATTAAATTAAGTATCTGTTCAATAACATTGATCACTATTTTTATGTTATAAGCAATTTCCACTTCCCTTGTAGTTTTAAAACTTATATATTTTGAATTTAGATTAAGTTTTAATGCCGTTTTGTTTTATTAATAATTATGGATTAAAGTGTTTTAAAATGTAAATTACATTTAAAATTTAGTTTAAATTATAGCTCATAAAATTTTTTCCATGAAGGGACGTGCCAACATTGACATATAATTTTATTTATTTATTAAACTTAGTTAAAAATTATATTAAAATATAAAAAATAAGCTCAGATAAATTATAATTTAAATGAATATACATGTATTTATAATTTTAAGAATAGATAAATCAATAACTATTTAAAACAACACAATCTCTGGGTTAGAAATGAACATAAATTTGAGGACATAACTATCGTAAGTCACTTAAACCTAGATAGTTTTTGAATGGCTTGAAAGATTTTAAAGCAGTTTCAACCAAAATGATCTAGGATACTTGAGTACATAAAAAATTAAAATGAATAAATTTGACCTAGTTAAAATAATTTTATTTGCTAATGAAAAAAATTAATAATTTAATGATATTTTTATATAGAATATTATCATTTATACTTAAAATATTAAAAATCACTTTAAATATTTAATATTTTAATCAAAATTTTAACAGAAACACTTAACTGGTGATTACAAATTAATTTGAGCATGACACACTTTAGTTTAAACAAAAATATAAACAAAATTTAAATAATATTACAAATGTAAGGTATTATAATTTGTGTTAAATTATAACCTAGATCAAATATGAAAAAATAAGAATGGATTTATGCAGAACTATGTTTTTGCAGAACAGTGATTTTAAATATTTAAAGAATAAATAATAATATTCTATATAAAAATATAATTAAATTATTAATTTTTTATTCATTAACAAATAAAATTATTTTAACAATGGTGAATTTATTCATATTTATTTTATATCTACCACAAGTATCTTAGATCATTTTGGTTGAAACCGCTTTAAATTCTATCAAGCCATTCAAAATATAAAGGTTTAAATGACTTACGATAGTTATGTCCTCAATTTTATTTTATATATAATTTTACAAACTGTAAATTTAAAAATGATTTTTGAATTTTATACCTAATAAGTGAAAAAAATGATCATCATTAGGTAAGTTAGGTTTGGATTTATTTTGTTTAAAAGCTGTAACTTTATAAACAGGTTTATTATGAAGTTTTACATTAATCATAACTCATAACATTTTAATTTAGGTTTCTATAAATATATTAATTAGATTTATTATACAAATATAAATCAATTGTAAAAAATCAATTTTGTATTTTTTTAAATTTTATAATCATTGAAAAAATCACTTTTTAAATAAATTAATTCAACAATTAATGTAAGAACAACAAAAAGATGTTTAAATTTTAAATAAAATTTATGAGGAAATAAATTCAAATATAAAATTAAAATCATTTATTTTTATTATTAATATCATCAAATCAAATGTTAATATAGTTTATATTTATAAAAATATGAGGATTAACAAAAATATTTTCAAATTGGTTTCTAATCTAATATTTTATGCTTTAAACAATTTCAAATACAATTTTGTTTTTACTATTTATGGATTAAACTGTTTAAACTGTAAACTTTTTCCAAATATTAGTTAATATTATAGTTCTTAACACATTTTAAACAATTGGCTGACATTAGACGTCGATTCATGATTTTATTAAGTTTTTAAACTTAAATAAAATTTAAATAAATATTAAATATTTATATTTCATTAATTTTGTTTTATAAATTTTAATGAAAATATACTTTATATAGGCAGGCATGGCCAAACCTTTCGTATTTAGGGGGGAGTATTAGGGGAGGGTATTTTGCTCCGGCTTAAGGAGGGAATTAGGGGGTATTTTGAAAATGACCAAAAAATTCCTAAAAACGCATAAAACGTCGTTTTTAAGCTGCTTTCTGATGTATATGAGAATAATTAGAGATATTTTAAGGTATTTTATCAAAATTTATGCATAAAACTATAAAATTTTGAAAAAAATTGCATTTTTCAAAATTTTCTAAAAAAATTTTCACCCAATTTTTAACTTAAAAACTTTAAATTTGACGTTTTTATGCGTTTTAATTAAGTTTAAAGTTATTTTTCATAAAAATTGCAGCTTTTTATTTAGTTTTCTCTTAATTTTTTCTATTTTCCGACAATTTTTCCGAATTTTTTGTCTATTTTTTACCTTTTTCTCTAGGGGGAGGGGTACCTTACTTTTCGTCCTAGGGGGGGTATATTCCAAATTTTTTCGCTCTAGGGAGGGTATTTTGAAATACCCCCCCTAGAAAATCGATTGGCCATCCCTGATATAGGCAATCAAAAAATTATTACAAGATAATAATATTTATTATTATCTATAATATTTAATAAATTAGTATAAAAATTTTTTTATATAAATAAAAAATTAATAAATGAAAAAAAATTATTTTTAATTTATAGCTATTTAAAACTTGATTTTTAAAATAATTACAATTTTTGTAAAATCGTTAAATTTTAAAGAAAGAAATAAAGTTTTCTTATTGAAACCTGCTATACCCCAGATCAATATGTACTCATTTTTACTTGATTACTGAATAAATTAAAAGATTTTTGATTATATCGGTTGATCCAAAATTGAGAGTGGAAGCGTCCAGAAGGGGTCAAATTTTAAATATTTGGGAATTTTTTTAATGAGATCTAGAAAAATTAGAAATTAAATTTAAGTTCCAAAAATTATTATATCATAATTAATGTTTAATAAATCTTAAAAAGAACGACATTCTAACTTATTGTTATATTGTAGAAATTTTTGCTTTCATTAAATTATTTTTTTACATATTATCCGGTGAATATTTTCATGATTTTTTAAATCAAAGAGAATTTGAAACTAGTTATAAAATAAAATAACCACGAAAGGCTCATCTCTACTTTCAAAGAAAATTTAATTTTTGTAATCAGTATACTTAAATGTTATTTATATAAGTTTTTGACTTATAATAACGCCTCTTTATTTTATAAGGTTTTAATGTTTATATGTGTATCCTTATCCAGAATTTTAAACATTTCAGAAAAATGACGATAAAAAATATCATCAAAAGTTATTATATTGAAATTATTACAAATAATATATTTTGGCCAGAATTATGAGCAAATTATGGCTTCTAATTGTAGTGTTAAGCTATTTTGAAATTTAATCTCATGAAAATGTTGGTTTAGGCTTGAAAACCTTATATTTTATTAATTATTTATGTACCCTAATTACAAAAATTATATTTTACCAAAGTAGAGTGGAGTCTTTCGTGGTTTTTAATTATATAATTAATTTCGATATCTCCTTAATTTGATTAAAAAAATCTTTAAAATATTCACCGGACGAAAAGTAAAAAAATTGATTTGGACAAAGCACATGCAATTTCTCCATGATGAAATTGAATTAGAGGGTCTATATTTTTAACATCTATTAGGTATAAATTATAATAATTTTTCGAACTTAAAATATATTTCTTTTTTCTTAGATTCCTTTAAAAAATTCCAAAAAATCCCAAATTTGACCCCTTCTGGACGCTTCCCCTCTCAATATTTTGGTCAACCAAAATAACAAAAAATATTCTAATTTGTTCTAGAATCGAGTAAAAATGAGTACATTTTGATCTATAATATAGCACTATCCAATAGAGAAAATTTGTATAGTTATTTGTTTACTATTTTATTCTCCAAAATAACTTTCACAAAATAAACAAAAAGATAAACAATAACTTTAGAAATTTTAATATTCTCATTAATGAGTTATCCGAATATAGGGTAAATAATGATTTCTTGATGTCAAGGCTAATTTACTGGATATAACTGAATTTCTTCTACGGTAAATCCGACAATTAAATATTAGCATAATATTATGAAAAATGATTTTTCTTTGAATTGTATTTTTGTATAAAAGGATAGGATTTTGTTAATTTAAAGTCAGTCGATATGTAGAGCCTGAAGAGTGCAAATATCTCGTTAGTTAGTGCCCAAAGATTGCGGCGATAACCAGACCGACCGTTGAGCGTTCCGGCGGTTCTGTGTTTATGTTTTGTTTATATGTTTTTTTAAATAAATTGAAATATTAAAAGTGTGTGTTTATACGACTCTTCTAAATACTTTCCAGTCCATAATCCGCACCTTAAGAGTGGATGATCACCACTCTGTGTCTAGCCTTTGCTCTGACCTTACTACAGCTCATATAATAATCATAATTATGTTTAGTATTAATCATATTGAATATAATTTAAAAAATAAATAGATTAATTATTATATAGAGACATGCCTTGATTAGAATATAATTAACTATAATTTTGTAACTGTGACAGAGTGGTTAGACAATTGTCAACAATGGTTTAGGGAATAAATGCGTAATTAAAATTTAGTATTAGTAACATTCACTTAGTTTTGAAAGCAACGTTCAATCCAGTCGTCTTTTATATGTTGATGAGCGCCTATCTCTAAATGAGGTTTAGACAAGAAAGTTTTTACCCTAGTTTCTTTCAAAATTAATTGAAAACAATACACATTCGAATATAAGTATTTACAATAATAGTAAAGCGAAAATCAGTACAAGACATTAAATTTTTCTTGATAATGTTCTGTAAT
>JAQFZM010001559.1:0-17638 GCA_034695785.1 Galumna obvia | reverse complement strand
TCAATAAGTGTTGGAGTGTTTACCGCAGACCCAATATTATAACGATATCCAAACCAATAAACTTCGTTGTTATCAGTCAAGAAATAAGTAGAGGTAATACAACATTTTATATCAATAATTGATTTATCTCTTAAATTAATTTTTTCTGGTTTAAGGTATGTCTCTGTATTCTGTCCTCTGCCTAACATTCCGTTGTAGTCACGACCACAGGTATAGACTTCATGTGATTCAGTTAAGGCGACCATAATTTGAAGTCCAAATTGTATATTAATTACATGTTTTGAACTTAACTCAAAAATAAGTGTCGGCTCATAAACAGATCTGGTGTGACCCAAACCAAGCCTTCCTTCCAAATTAGAACCAAATCCATAGACTTCATCACTATTTGTAGTAAATATAACATCTGAGGAACAAAATTGTGTGAAAATAAATACTTTCTTTATTTTATCAAATAATTGTCTCTCAATGACTGACAATTGTTTATACTTTAAGTCATTTTCTATTAAAAAAGTAATTAATTAAAATATTATATTTTATTAAACAAAACTTACTTCGGTAATAAGTACTCTTATTTGAATTTTCACAGATTTCTGACATTTTTAAAACTGATTAATGCTTAAAACAGTTTTATTCGTTTAACTTATATTTCATTTGATATTTGATGCGATAAAAACTTTGGAAATTATTCCATAGAAATGTTTAACAATTATCTTAATATCTGTATTAATGAAATGCTATGCGTGCAATAGAATTCTTTTGTTATATAGAGTTTATTGTTATATAGAATATTGTTATATTGAGTTCATTTAACATTACAGTTCTAATTAGAGCTGCTGGTACTAAGGACCCAAATTTGCTGAAATTCTCACTCCCGTTCCCTCCCGTTCCCGGGACAAAATTTTTCACTCCGTCCCAATCCCGTGACCAAAATTTTGGCTCACTCCCGTGACGTCAATAATAATCTATAAAATATACCACTAAAAACATTTATTCACATTTTATTTATTTATTTATGTTTATATGTTTTGACATTAAATTTTGACAATTAATAAAAATATTTATTGAAAGTCAGAACATTTAGTCCTAAACAGAGTATACATTAATATCGAGTATTAATTATAAAGATTATAAAGAAAAAGTGGTGACCACTAACTATTAATAATGTATTTAAAAATGAATACAGATTAATTTAATAAAGTTTTATTGATTCTAATTTTTTCAACACTTCTTCTGTACATAAAACTTACTAGCTCATATTTTTAAGTAATATATATAAATTCAATTAAAACTTAAAAATTTATCAAAAAATATAGCATTTTTTCACAAAATAATTGACTAAATTATAGACATTTTTATCGATTTTTGGGCACAAGTTTAGTATAGGACCCGCGCCCTAGAGGGGTGTGTCATACATCATTGGAAAGCTTATGATGGGGGGAGTTTATATACAGTCAACGTCAAGCGTAACTGATATTTTTAAATGGAGATTTCACCATGATAAACTTATCCGATTTTCAAAAGTTTGATATCATTTTGAAGCTGGATAATTGGATTTTCTTAAATGTATCTTGAATTTATTTGAATGATCTAGTTAATATGATTTTCGTTGATCAAATTTAAGTAGCATTTTTCGTTGTTTGGAGCAATAACAATCAATTCAAACATCAAAATTTGATTAAAATCACACATTGAATTATTTTCTCTTTTTGAATATTGTAATAAAATATTGAACCAAGATGAAATAAATAAAGAAATGTGATCAAATGAAATAAATTAATTGAATACAATACTTGGTGTAACCATATTCTTTGCCACCGCCACCCACCATGCTCCATACAACGAAAAATGCTCTTTAAATTTGATCGATCAGAAATCATATAAACTAGATCATTCAAATAAATTCGAGATCTATTTAAGAAAATCCAATTATCCAGCTTCAAAATGATATCAAACTTTTAAAATTCTGATATGATTATCATGGTGAAATCTTAATTTACAAATATCAGTTACGCTTGACGTTGACTTATATATGATAAGTATTTCACCTTGCCTATACGCTATATCAGGATAAAATCTCTATTATATTGAAATATATAGACCAAAGGCTATCAATGATGTTTTTAAAAGGTTTAAAAATTAATCTAATAAACTTTAGTAGGTTCTAAATTTTTCATCATTTTATCTGGGTGTACTTTTTATTAGCTTGTATTTTCAAGCGATAGTTTTAAAAAGTCCTATCCCTAATTAGAAGTTATATTTATATTTATTGTTTTTATCTTTTAATTGGAAAATATGTTATTTAAGTAAACCTCTAATATTTTAACTGCTATTTTAACTGACTTTTAATTCACTCTAAAATATTTATTTGTTATTAATTTAAATTGTATCTCGAATTCAAATTCTCAAATAAAAATTTCAAATCTCCAATAAATACAATTTGTACTTATTTATTAAGCTCGAGGACATTAATGTTAAACAAGTCTTAAATTTTCAAATATGAGAATAAATATGAATTCATTTATATTTCTTTTAATTTTAATTTCAAAGATTAATGGCATCAGATATGAAAACACCGCTGACTTTAATGAAAAAAGTGATAACCATTTGATTGAATCATCAGATAATTTGTTTTATGAAGACATCAATGATTCAGTTATAACTCCTCAAAAAGTCGGTGATATAGAGTTTGAAGTAGTAGTGGCCGAACGGACACCACTTTCTAAAGAAAGAGCTCCAGAAGTACTGTTTGTTGACAATAAACGAGAGCCACCAAAAGATGGTATAATTGGAAATGATTTCCAAATTTTAACTAAAATTCCGATCGATGTTATGGTAAATGACTCACAAATTGGAAACATTGAAATCAATGTTGAAGTCGAAGACCAGAGAACTGATACACAAAATGATTCTACAAATGAATATCAGAACTTTCCCGAAGATATTAACCTCTTAAGTGGTAATACATCGGATTCAAAAGAGGACACGACATCGATTCATACAAATGTCAATTCAGAAGCAAATAGTGTCTCATCGGTAGAGAATTTAACACCGAATGAAACGACAACTGAGTTGACAATTGACTCTAATATGACTGACTCTACAGAAGAAATTACAGATCCATATAAAAATGGTTACAATACAACGACAGACACACCTCGAAAGAAGTCTTCTTTTATTACCGAACTTATCATTTTGATTCTGATAGGAATTGTAGTGACCTGTATTTGTACATGTTACTGTACAGTTCGCAAGAAAGAGATCGACCAAGAAAAGAAGATTGTGGCAGCTAAAGCAAAACACATGAAAACATTGAATGTCAACAATACTCAAAAGGAAGAACCCCAACCACAACTCCAAACGCCGACACATCAATTAGAGGACCACAATCAGGACAATGAGGACAATCAGGTTTCGACTAAAAAAAAGTCAAAGAAGAAGACAAAAAAGACAACTTTAGTGAAAGTTCCGAATTTGAGTAACAAAGAGAGGGAAGAAATTAGAAAAAAATTATATAAAGACCAATTGAAGAGAGAGGAGGAAGTGTCGAACCTATCCTTTGTCAACACTCCGGTAGTAAAGATTGTCAAAAACGATTCGACCGATGAATCAGATGTGCAGACAATGGATCCAAACAATCCTTAAAACATTTATCATAAGAATATTTTCAAAATTATTACGAAATAATTTTATATAATTATTATATTTTAATTTCATATTAATTGATAGTATAATATAATAAATGATATTTCATTAAAATATTTTAAATTAAATTAAAGTTCAAATAAAACTAATTTTATTGCAATTAAAACATATTTTTTTAAATAATTTGTTTGAAAGATTTATTCAAACTTTCAATAATAAATAGATTCATTTATTTATTTAATATTATATTAATAAATGAATAAGTTTTTCAAATCAAATTAAATTTCAATTAAAAACTAATTTCCAAAAGACTATAAATAACTAAACTTGCAAATTAGAATTTTATTGCTCGATTGACAATCAATTAGTTCTTTAATAAATATAAAGTCTGATTTGTATTCAATCAAATAATGATTATTTCATCAAAAATAGTGGTCTCACAAAGAATTCAATTGACTAAAAGAATCGATAAAATTTAAAATCAAATTAAAGTTCAAATAAATACAAATTTTATTGTAATTAAAACATATATTTTTGTTTGAAAAAAGTTATTCAAACTTTCAATAAATCGATTTTTTATTTATTTATTATTATAAATGAATAGGTTTTTTGTTTTAATAAAACCCTTATAAAAAAAGAAATAAATTAATTGTTACATAAAATTAACTTGGTCATTATTTGTTTAAAATCACTAAAAATGATATAATACAAACCGGTAGTTATCGATAATTAATTATTTTACTTGATTTCTTTCAAGATATTTTCAGACAAGTCTTTTCATTTTTTAATATTCATTTAATTGTCTTATATTTCTTTTTGTGTGAAAATAAATATAAATTATTTTTTTTTCACTTAAAATGATTATATTTATTAAACTTTTAATTCTGTGCTCTTCAGTCAATTGTCTGGAATTGGATTCAATAGAAATCAAAGAATTGTTTGAAAGTTTTAGAAATTTAAGTAAAAATAAAACCGAAATCAATATTTTGCATAAATTGTCAAATATTTATGAAGAGATAATCGGATTCGACTATAATTTTATTAAAAGACAAATAAATGACACAAAATTAGACAAAGAATTTAAGGAAAAGGAATTAATTAATTTCATTACTGGAAATGTTCTGAAGATCTTAGAAATGGTTGATATTAAAGATGTAATTATAATGAAAAATAATATTAAAAAATGTTATTAAACCTTGATAATTTAAAGATTTTTGGTGGAATTAAAAACGGAGTTTCGACTAAAATTTCATGTAATGTCTGTCATATTTTTTTGGAATTTCTTTTAAATCCTTTAATACCGATAAATATTGTGGGAAAAGCAATAGTGAAAATTTGTGATATAATCAAGATAAAAAATGTACCAGCAAGCACTTGTGCTGGATATGTTAAAATGTTTAAGGTAAAAATATTATCAAATGATAAAAAGTTATACAAAATTATCAAAATATTAATTATTTTTTAGAAACCTTTTGATTACATCCGAAGAAACACTCATTTAAAACATCGAGAGTTTTGTGGAATATTGATTGGAGTCCATTGTCTTTCTATAAGTGACAAATGTCTTAACAAACCTATCCCTTCATCACAAAATCTTTGTTGGAATTTGAATATAACTACAAAAAAGACTTCTAATGAAAGTGAACTAAAGCCAAGAGAAGGAAATATCATAAGAATATTGCATTTGAGTGACATTCATATCGATAGAGATTATTGGCCAAACTTTGATCCCAATTGTGGACAAACGTATTGTTGTCGGAAGTATTTGCAAAATTCAACAGTTATTGTAAATAATCCAAACGCGGGTTTTTGGGGGTCTTATTATTGTGACCCTCCCTTACATTCCGTTCAAAATCTATTCCAAAGCATTGACTGGAATTCAATAGATTTGGTTTATTGGACGGGAGATACTTCTGATCACATGTCGTGGACAGACAATTGGGACGATAATATTGAAGACTCAAGAATTATAAGTGAATTATTTAAGAATTATAGTAAATCTATTGTCATCGGAGCTATTGGTAACCATTTAGCGATTCCGATCGGAACGTATGAAATACTTTAAGTAACATATTTTAAGTTTATTTAATTGTTATACTAAGGTATGCTCCACCTAATATACAAGATCATTTATCGTCGAAACCAATTTATGAAGAATTGGTCAAACAATGGAATCAATGGTTAGACACAAAAAACTTGAAGTCATTTCTTGAGTAAAACATTTTATTTAATATTTTAAACTTAAAATTAATTCTTTCGTTGGTTTTAGTGGCGGTTATTATTCCCTTCCTTTTGGATCGGATTTAAAGATAATTGTTGTAAACACTAATTATTGCGCCCGACTTAACATTTGGACGTACTATCAAAGTATAGACCCATCGGATCACCTCAAATGGCTTAACACTCAATTAGATGAGGCCGAAAGGTCTAAACAGTTTGTTCATATCGTTGGTCACATACCGCCTGACAATAGAGAGTGCACTCAGGCCTGGCTTTACAACTATTTACAAATAATTGAAAGATATGGTCATATAATTGTGGGACAATTCTTCGGACACACACATATGGATGAGTTCAGACTTCTTCACTCAAACAATAACTGCAATCATCCGATCGGTTATGAAATTTTGAGTCCAAGTTTCACAACTCAACAAATTTTTGAGATAAACCCCACTTATCGTATAATAACAACAACAGAGCAAGGTTATCTTGAAAAGAAAATTAATACTAAAATAATTATTTTGTTATTTAATCAGGTAAAATTATTGATATCGAAACATTTAGTTATGATTTGAGTGCCGCCAATTCAAAGGGTTATCCCGAGTGGACTAAAGAGTATTCTATGGCAAATGAATACTCAATCGGTTTCGGTGTCTATGAGTTCAGTATATTTTATTTAAAATTAATTAAAGACATTAATTATATGAAATTATTTAAAAAACATTACACTCGAAGTCAACCAAACAATGGTTTAAACGAAACAAATATTTTAAATGATATGAAAGTATGTAATCCTTTCCATGAAATACCAAAACCGATTTCAACCGTCGGTTAATAATGTATTATATAATTTGTATAATTCTATAATTTGTTGAATAAATGTTCAAGGTCATATAATAATTACTAAAAAGAATAATTTCTTTTTCTTTGTTATATAAAATGACTCTGGGCAAATTACTCAAAGTATCATTGATCAATCAATTAATAGAGTGCAGCCATACTAACCTTGGAAAATTAATGCATAGTTATCCAGTGATTTCATAAATGCAAAATACAGTTGGGACCCGATTTAGGTCAACTGAAGGGGCACTAAAAATCATTGACTAAAATCGAATTTGACTTATATAAAGTCAACGTAAAAAAAATGAATTTAAAATATTTATATGAAAATTAGATTTTGGGCATAAAATTAGTGGTATTGGATTTTATTTCACATTTTTCTTTTAATCAAACAAAATATCTTTTTCGACTCTTAAACCCTTTATAGTTAAGTTTTTCTGCCAATTTTTGAGGTTTAATTTTGTCAATTCACTAAACCTTCATTTAACTCAATTATTATAAGTTATCTCAACTATTCTTCAACTTTAGGGTATTATGTTTTTTTAAGACTTCATATGGTTTGAAATTGATTCACAAAATGAATTATTTCTTCCCATTAAATATTGAGCAAATTTATTAAAACAATTATTCCCTATTATTTTAAGTGGTTAGCGATCTGTTCTCGTGTCTATTTTATATCCAATAACTAAAGCTTTCGATTCTAGGTGCTATAAACACCCCTGATAGTCACTATCATAGTTATTAAAAAGAAGTAAAATAGTTATTTAAATAGTTATTTATTTAACGAAATTTTACATATCGTTAGAACTATTATTTGAATTAAATTGTATTACAATATATTTTGTTAGGTTTTGTTCAGTAAAACTCATTCGTCTATCGTCTAAAATTTGTTTATATAAAGAAAAACTGCGCTCAATATCACAATTAGTGAGCGGACAGTATTTTAAACAAACTATTTGTTGAGGACTTAAACCGATATCCAGAATAACACTATTATCGCCTTTCAATATATTCCTAATTTGTTTCATACGATGAAATCCTTTATTTTTATGTAAAACTTGAGTTAGTTTTGTTGAAACGGGCTCTTCAGTACAATTATTAATTAATTCGATGATTGTTTCAATAATATCTATACCTTTATCTAAGGATAGGTTTCTTTTTTCAAGTTTTTCAATCGCTTTAACTAAACAGTTATAGTTTGAATGAATAAATATTAAATCATTTTTTACTGTATTTTTCTTAAGTAATGCTTTTAAATCTTCAATATTTGTCGAGTCTTCAGAATTTAGGTGTTCTATAACATCACAAAATTGAGTGAAATATTCAACATAATATGAAACCGCGTTGAGCCACGTCCCCCAACGAGTAATAATTGGTTCGGGAGGTAATGGAATATCGGGATATAATTCTCGGAATGTGTTTATCCTATTCGGTGATTTTTTAAATATTTGTTTTCCATTAGTTATCAATTGATTAACAATTTTATGTTGACTTATAATAACTTCACAGACATTATGCAAACCGTGAGCTAAACATGTAATATGTGTTAACATGTCATAAGTTCCACACAATATATTCCCCGCACATTTCATATTAGGAGCCGCGTCTGTCACCAAAATTAGCACTTTTTTGTATTTTATATCCCCCGGGAATAATAAATCCATAGAATTATTAAAGTTTTGAATTATTGTCTTAGATTTAGTATTACTCAAAAAAGCAGTATTTAATAGATATGTTTTACATTCAGTAATATCTGATCTCAAAGACCCGACCATAACATTAAAAACAATTCTTTTCATTGTATCTGTTGTTTCATCGATTGAAGCCCAGATATAATCATCTTTGAGTTTACCTCTAATAAACTCTAATTGTTTATCATATGATTGTGATAAATTTTGACCCAGGGTACTTTGAACAGGTAGGGTAAAATTTGTGTATTTCTTAAAAAATTTATCGGCGGCGGGTTTTGAAAAGGCATTGAATGGTATATTACAAGCGATGGCAAACTCACACAAATCACTGTTGAATTCTTTCTGTTTATTAACGAACAAATTAGAAACTGATTGTTGTTTTGATTTAAAGTTTTTACACTTTTGAATGTGTGTCCCCGTCTTTAAATGTTGATCCACATGTGATTTCTGGTCACACTTAACAACACAACAGCAACACTGACAATAAAGTACTTTACTCTTAGTCTTTGGATCAGTTTCGACAGTAAACACATCATTGTATTGTCTTTGATATCGATTTATTTTAGAAAAATATGATTCACAAGTTTTGGGCATTATTTACACAATTAATTAAAGACCAGTAAATCAACTCAAAACATGCTTTTGTCAAAACTTTAACAAATTATCCTTTACTTTACAGTACTTAAGAATATGAAAAATAAATAATAAACTTCTAAAATACAGTTTTTAATATATTTGATATATTTATAAAATATTATTTATCAAATAAATATATACTATAATTTTATATATCTTTTTTAATATAAAATTCATAGTAATTTTGGCTTTAAACTCAAAATAGTTATAAAAATTTACTAATAGTTATTTATATCTCAAATAGTTATTTATAGTTAAAATAAACTTTAGCCAAAATGACCCTGGTTAAATATTTTGTATGCATATTAAGTGTTTTTGTGTTCTCCGATATCGGGCAAAATAGTTATTTAACTCAAATCGAAAGCTTTACCAATAACTATAAACTTTAAATCAATTTTAAAACCTTTTGGTTATTTTTAACTTTGTTTTGAAAAAATTTGCTTAAAAATGGAATTTTTAAATCATTTTTAGAAAAATTTTGACTAAAATAGAGTTTAAGTTACAATTTTTATAATATTTGTGGACAAAATCGAGTTTTGACTTATTGACGTTTGACTTAAGGCGGGTCCAGACTGTATATACCATTTGACATTATTCTTGTGAAAAAGTATTAGAGTAGTTGTATTCTAGGACATATTTTTAATTTATCTTGGTATCTTACCTGAATAAACTTTATTTTTTAGGCACTAGAACTCAAGATAAAGTACCTATGTATTTTTAGAAAATTTCATCGTGAAGAATTAAATAAAGATATAAATTTAAGCTAGTAACATTACTAATATTTAATAATAAAAATTAGTTTAACTAAAGGACGAAAGGAATGGCCTTCAAATAAATAGTCAATTAAAAATTTAGTGTCACTTCATTTGCTTTTTATTGCAAAACTGGGAATTTATAGAAAAATAAATATAATATAATTATTATATTATAATATATAATAATAATAATGATTTTATTTAGCAGATAAGAAATGAATACATAACGAGTTGTAAACATAAATAGTTTAATACAATAATGAAAAATGTTTTTATCACAAATAGATTTATTGTTATACATTTGTTTAATAAGAATCCCATTTCGGGATTCATTAAAAACAAATCGTAAAAACCATTTATGAGAATAAGATTGGGTTTTATGTTTTACATCGAATAAAAGTTTCATAATTTTATATTTTTTTTTTCTAAAGACATCAGATTTAATAATTAAAGATTCTGTTCGTAATCAATATTAATATAACCCATTTTAAAGCATATGTATTTGGTTATTTTTATCTAAACTTTTTCAATAGCGATTGATTGAGAATTGTTTAACGAATAACTATTATTTGAATATTCAATAATAATAATAATTTAATTCATTTAAATTGAAAAAAACTGTTCTCATTTTTTATAGATTGATAGATAAGTTCAAAAATTTTAATTATTATAAAATATTTTTATATAATAATTGTTAAATAAAAAATAATAAACAGAATTTTTTTTCCAGAATATCCTATGATTAGTAGTGGAAGGGCTAAAGGGCTAAACCAATAACATTATTATTTTTATGGTTATCATTGAAATGTAAATAAAAAAAATTTAATTAAAAAGTTTCGCACTTTTAGTAGAATCTCTTTTTTATTTAATAATATATCTTATATTTGATCTTGGCAAAATTAAGTATTTTTTATGTTATTTTAATGACTATTTGATTGACTTTTTTTTAATTGCAATTAATTTAATATTTAAATATGAGTTTAATTCTTTTGGTAAAGAATCGAGTAAATAATGATCTAGCAAGAAACTGTTACTTAGTAAATAACTTCTGGACAACTGCTTAAGTGTAAAACCTGTACCAAATTGTCTTAATTCGTATGTATTCAAAGGATCACAATTTGATTCAATCAATTTATCGACGATTTGTTTCTTAATATGATTTGGAAAACTTCGTTCATTAATAGCACAGAATAATGGGGTTCTATTAAGTCTGTCCCGTGAGTCGGGATCGGCTCCATTTTCAAGCAAAAGGGATAAGAGTGACATCAAAACCATATCGTTAGCTCCCATATTAACCACAGCGTAATGTAAAGGAGTTTTGCCAAAACTATTCCTTCTATTTATGACATCAATTCGTTGTGACTATGAATTGATTCAATTATTTGATAAATATTTAAGTTTTTGAAAGTCTTTTAAAATTCATAAACTTATTTATAATAGAGTCATGTGTTTCATGTGATTTATAATATTAAATACGTATTAATATTTGACCTTGCTTACTGATAACTACTATCTGCTAATAAGAGAGCATAAAAAGGAAGTATACAAACCTTGCAATAGTTAAGTAAAAGTTTTAATATTATGACTGAATAATGACTTTCAGGTCCCAAATCCGGTGTAGACTTGTCTGGAATATTGTGTTGTGTCCACGACTGCAATAATATATGCAAAGGAGTGTTACCATTGATATCCTTAATATCGATATTTGCTTCTGAAAAATGAATTTTATTGTTAATTTTGGCTCTAGGATAAAAAAATTGTTTTAAAATTTATTTAAAATATAATAATTTATTAAAATTAAACATAAAATTTCAATGTTAGCAATGATTCAGTTGAGCAGTTTAATAGGTCAATTTGTACAAGTTTGTACAAGGATAAATTAGAATATTTTATAAACTTGAAACAAAATAAGTAAATAAACATTTTATTTATCAATTATTTATAAAATTAAAAAGATTAAATATAAATTCCCATTAAAGTTAACTCTTAGAAAAAATTTAAATATAGCTAGATTAAAAAAAGTTAGCATTTAAATGAATGAGAGAATAATGACCTAGCTAATTAATAAATTAAAATAAATGATAGATTATATTTCATACCATTTCTGATAAGAAGAACAATGAGTTCAATATCTTTATTATAGACAGCCCTATGAAATGGTGTCCATCCGTACTGATCGAGAGTAGTGTCCATTTGAATCAAGTGTTGACTCAATAAATAGTTAAGAATATCATAACTTTGACTTTCAATGCATTTGTTTATAACAAGCGCTGACTTTTGAGCACTAAAATCAGGCCATAACTGTTGTAAAGAATCATTGATTTAATCTCTTTTTAATTACTCTTTTAAAGAATGCAATCAATTATTCATTACATATTCGTTAAAATTAAAATGACAAAACCTTGCTTGATCAATCATTTATTTGATTTATACTCAAATTATATAAATTAAAGTAATCGCGAAATTAATTTTTAATTAATTAAATAATTAGAATTCTATTTAGTTTAATATAAATATAAGGTAAAAATAATCAAGTTAATTTTAATCTAACTTGATAGTTTAAATTTTAAATTAAATTCTTTAATGTCTTTTTTTAAAAATTTGAAAGTCATGTCTGAAATATTCAAGAATTTCATATCTAGATCATTTATTGATATATACTTATTAGGATTTTCTTTTCAATTTCATGAACATTACCTTGGTGAGTTGTTGAAGTTTTCTACTATTCTTTTTATTAATGATTTGATTTAAGTGTTTTAGAAAGTGATCCGCAGAATTAGAATCATTGATCAAGCACATTTTAAATGAAATAACTCCTGTGTTGTATATTTGCCTTAATTTACGAAAAATTCTCAAAAATAATTTTCGGAGTAATTTGTGGGGCATTTGAGACACTTCTTGGTTAAGACTTATTCGAATTAAAGCACATTTAAAAAAGTGTTTTGCGAATACTTTCACTGAAGAGAAAATACGTGGAGTTAAGCAACTGATTGAAGCACTGAATAGTCTTTTAAATTTCACTTTATTTAAGAATAACCAGTTTTGGTTTCAATGATTTTGTTCTCATTGAAAGTGCAAAACAATTACTAAAATATGAGTTATGTTTAATAAGTTTTAAAGTAATGAATAACTTTTTGATCTTATCTTTCAATTAATTGATTCAAACATAAACTGATGAAACAGTTTTTGTGTTGAATTATTAAAGAATTTATTTTTAAAAATATAAAAATATTTGAAAATATAATAAAATTTAATATAAACTTTGCCGAAACGAAACACTTTTATTATACACTTATTTAGTGTTATTGAAAACACAGGAAAAGTGTAGACATTGTATGAAATGTTTGCACAAAATTATTAGTTATTTTAGTTTTTGACAAAATTCTATAATTTATATTAAATTGCAATCAGTTTATAATTTTGACAAAAGAGTTGGAGAAAGTCCTTCAAAAGAAGGCGTTTTAGTCGATTCCGTTGTTTCAGCACAAGTCGAGCAACTTTTTCTTTTTGAATAGTTTTGAATAGAATCCAATTGACAAACACTTGTTGTTCAGGGATGACAACACTATTGATTCAATTATTGAAACATATCTTTGAAGGTAAAGAAGACTATATTTTATATCTAATTGTTATGTTTAGTTCAGTTTTGTAGGTCACACATAAAAATTAGTTTTGCTAGATACTTTCTTATTATCAATAATACTTTTAATACAAGAATACATTTTTATTATATTTATTTATTATATTTGTGATAAACTTGAAGGTAAAGACACAAATATTTGCATTTATTAATTGTACTAGATCAGTCTCTAGTACAGATTACATAACAAAAGTGATGCATATAAACTATGTTAAATCTTTATTCTGTTTTTCTCTTTCCATGAAATTTCCTTTAATTTTCCTTTTATTAAATTCTTGCACACATTTTTTCAAAGACTATAATTAGCTAATCTTGCAAATTTGAATTTTATTGCTCGACTGATTATCTATTCATTCTTTTATTAATATTAAGTCTGATTTGCATTCAATCAAATATGAAATAATGATTATGTCATCAAAAATAGTGGTCTCACAAAGAATTCAATTTACTAAAAGAATCGATGAAATGATTAATTGTTTTTTAAAATTCTTTAATAATTTGATAAAAATTATATAAAAATAGATAATTTATTTTTGATGAACAAATTATGTGAAAAAACCATTATTTCCAGTCTTTTCCATTTACTTAACGCTTATTTAATTCCTTAAATATGTATAGAATTGCTTTAAGGAAATATTTAAAAAAAATTACACAAAAGTCTATACAGGAAATGATGTACTTATAAATGAATTATGCAATAAATATTGAGAAATAGTTAAATAATCTTGCTAATTTTAATATATGTAAAGCAAGTTTTTAAGAAATTATTAATTTTTTTTCCTTTTTTGCCATTTTATTTGTTAGCTTTCCTTATTGTCCAAGATGAACTTTATTGAATATTTTATTATTTTGAAAATTTTTTTTATACCTGATGTATCTATCCCTGGGGCTCTTATTTTAAATTGAATTTCAATGTAGAAATTGACCTAATCTTCATTTAAGTATTGAACAATTGAAACGTAACACGATTTTTGTTAATTACTTTAATAAAATGTAATTTAAACGAAACTACTATTTAGTGATAATCAGATGAGTTATGCACTCATTAAAACTTTTATGATATTCGTTGGCAAATCAGTAGCCGTTTCTCATTTGTGACCCAAAACAAACTGATTGTTATTTCAATGAAAGGGCACTCGAGTTAAGTCGACTAACATTTTATCGATAAATCAAAATTCTATTCGACTTTTCAATGATATTAACGTTCTTTGAATATAAAATCTTAATCTTTTCAATTCATTTGTTATTTTATAATAGTTTTGTGCAATTCATGGATACTTCAATTGCAGTGACATCAATTAAATGTTGAGTGAAGATGAACAAGGTGCAATTTTAAGTGTCAATTGTTATATTAAATGTTCTAGCTATTTTTGCAAATAACTTTGCATTAAATTATTTAGGACTTATTTCTATATTAAGCAAATTATTGGATTATTTAGCAATAATTTTGGATATCTTGCATATCCTATACTTTTTAGAGGATTAAAATTCAATAGATTTTGAATTTTATTGGTTTTGAAATTTAAATGAAATTTATTTAAATGTTATTTATTTTTTAAGAAATATTTAAAAGTTTAATCAAAAGTTTATTTTTTATTTAATATTTTGAATGAAAAGGAAAATTGCAATGAATTTATTGTTCACAATTTTTAATGATTCATGACCATGCAACTTATTTATTCAATAAATGTGAATGGGAAATGATGTATTTAAAGAGATAATTAATAACAAGCAAATTAATTATTGGAAATTTTAATAATAAGACTATTATTTAATCGATTCCTCTTTTATATTAAGACTATAATTATATTAAAGCGAAAATTTTACTAAATTTTTAATTTAGAGAAATATTATTAAAAAGAGGAACAGATTTTAGATCAGAAAAACAATTTTATTGTTTAGTTTCACAAAAAAATGTGTTTTTTGTCGATCGAAATGATTGTCACGTTTTCATTGAATATTAGCTCTGGTTTTGGCAATAATTAAAGCCGTTGTCACGTAAAACAACGCAATATTTTCATTTGACATATGTTTACATTTTGTTATTACAACAATAATTATAGACGACTAAAACCTCGATCATTGATCAGAATATTTAAAAAAGTCATTTTCATATTCACTACAGTCAGGCATTTGCTATCTATCATAAATGCACCATGCCCAACTTGATTTCTAAATACCATCGTAAATTTCACCAAGTTAATATACAGAGAATTGCATATAGTTTCAAAATTTTCTGGAAATTAGCTAGATATAAAATAATTATAAAATATTGTAAGTATTGGATGAACTTGATCATCTTAGTTTTGAATAAAACATTAATTTTTATTAACAGAAGGGAGTGATTCTCTCTCTCTCTCTCTCTCTCTCTCTCTCTCTCTCTCTCTCTCTCTCTCTTTCTTTCTTTCTCCCAATTTGTAAAATACAATGAAATGCGTGATTAGAAACTAAGAAATATATGATAATAGACTCGTTATTCAAAATTTTATGACTCGTTTATAGTTGAGTGCAATGATGTCCAGCCCTTCACTTATTTTAGTAAAACAAATATAAGTTTTAACACTTTTATAGTAAAAATGCGGTAAAATATTAGATGAAAAATGATGTCTGAATTTCTATATTATGTTTATTGTAACTTAAAAGAACTCATTTAAATGGAATTCTTAAATATGAGGTTAGATTTTTTGAAAAATTTTATTTTAATTTTTAAATTTGAAAAATTTGAATTTCTTGTACTTTTCATATGACTTGCTAGTCTTTTTCACCCTGGTTAATTTAACTTAGGTTTGATCAAAAAAAAAGTCAAGCAACAAAAATGTTCCAAATGTTATCTTTTAGTGAATAATCACAAAAATTTCTAAAACTTTTTGGTTTGAGTTTTCATAAGTTACCCTAATTGAAATTTTTGTCAAAATTTGAAATTCAATTATCCATAGCTTTCTTATTTCTCAACCGATTATAGTGATCTTGGTATCATTTTGAAGGAAAGAATAAATTCTTTATAATGCATTTAACCAAACTAAAATCGATTTAGGATCTTTTGAGTAATTTGAAAAATTGTAGTTTTTAGATTTTTTGAAACCCTTAATATTTATATTCAAAACTCAAACCATATTTTTAAAAATCGGGAGTCAATGTATATGCATACATAATTTGGTCAAATTTCATCTTAGGGTTTAAGAAATATAGCTTGTTAAGTTGTCCAAGTTAGATTTGATCACAATGGTATGTATATTTTTAATTGTTAATTATATATGAGTATCAATTATTTTACACTAGCAACTTGATATCAACTAAATATAAGCAAGGTAAACATAATTTTATAAAAATAGATAATTATATAATCTAGTTATATAATTGATATAGTTATAGATATCTAGTTATATAATTAATTCTTTATAATAATTTGATTGAGCATGATAATATTTTAATAAATTTTGATAAAAAATTTTAGATTCCTTCATTTGCTATAATTTTGTGGCATTCTAACTAGGTCTAAAAATCATTACTTAAAAAGTTGGGGAAAATTGTTTATAGACAACCCCTTCACATGTGATTACTCTAATTGTGGTCCGGTCTGTTTAAGGAACTTAGGGGTGGGTTAGGGATGGAATGAACTCTCAAAGGAAAACTAAATGAGAGACATTTTGTTAGTTCTTATGGTTCCTATGGTGTGCTATTCTTTGTTAAATTCTCGTAACTTAGGATTAGCCTCATTTGTTCTCTACTTCTTCATGTATTCCTTCCTCTACTATCGACAATCCACTGGACATTCATTTCCACTCTAAATACAGACATACTTTGGACTCATCGAAACAATTGTCTCTTTCCTCTCATAATTTCCTCTCATTTCAATTCCAAAACATCTTTTTATCAAAAAATTTCAGTTATTTTTCGTTAAAAATATACGAAAACTAATTTTAAAAACTTATATTATATTCTAAGTAATCAAATAACCTTGCTCAACATTTCCTGGGTATTAATATTCTAAAAAGGTTTAATAAAACTTAGAATAATTAAGTTTTTTGTTTATAAGAACGAGTATTGACTGTATTTTTGGATTTATTTGTGAAAATACGTGAATCGATTGTCTCTTGGAATCAAAGTTTGCGATTCAAATAGAAAATAAAAGACTCATAAAATCAATGAACAGAATAAGCTTCTGTTCCCTTCGCTTCTCAATATTTCTTTGTATTTATTATTAGATTGTGTTT
>JAQFZM010001558.1:0-17641 GCA_034695785.1 Galumna obvia | reverse complement strand
GCTAAGGGGGGGTATTTTGAAAATGACCCAAAATTGCTTAAAAACACATAAAACATCAATTTTAAGGCGTTTTCTGATTTATATGACTTTAATTAGTCATATTTCAACGCATTTTATCAAAATTAATGCAAAATCTAAGAATTTTCGGCAAAAAAGACAATTTTGTAAAATTTTCAAAATTTTAGAGGACCAAAATTTGAGAATAAAAGCATGATTTTTGACGATTTTATGCATTTATTGAGGTTTTCCTTTAACTTTCTTCAAAATTCTGCCATATTTTGATTTTTTCTTTTTTTTCCTAATTTTACGAATTTTTTCCTCTTTTTTCCTCTCTTTCTCTAGGGGTGGGGGGTCTTTCAACTCTCGTTTAATGGGGTGTGGTATTTTTCCGATTTTTGGCTCCAAAGGGGGGTATTCCGAAATACCCCCCTTTTTGCCAATTCTGCTAATATTCACTGTCTGTTATGAACACCTATGTGCTATGAACAAATTTTCTTGACATCTGCCCTTTCATGACAAAGAGATTATTTTGTAATATACTTATATTCAGAGTTCAAAATATTTATAGATACGAGCGTTTAAGGCGACTATAAACTTAAACAAAACATACATTTTGCATTTGTTTATTCACATAAAAAATGACGAAAACATTTAGGGTTATTGTTTACTATAAACAATAATATAAATAGAAAATTGGAGGGAAAATAATTGATGCTATGTGTCACAAATATTTTGAAAAAACATATATATGATGTTATGAGAAGTAGAGGTACTTAAAGTTGACTCCCTATTTGAAACTCTTCTTATATTCAGTGCTTTCCGTCTCTAACACAGTTCGTTAGGACCCTGTTGCCTTTGAAGAAATATACACATTTTCATGCATTTAAACGAATAACAGAACAAACAATTGAAGGTAGGGTTAGTGTTGTCAAATGCTTCATTCAGAAGACATTCATCAAATTTGGTTTTTTGTCCTCTAGAAGTTCTTAGAGGTTCTTAAGAGGACAACACAATTAAAGTATTGAATAAAAATTCTATTTTTTATTGGAACTGCTTATAAATATAATAGATGATATTGTAATATTCTCTTAGGAACCTCTAAGAACCTCTGGATAACAAACCCCCAAAATAAATGTCTTTTGAAAGAAGGTTTTAGCAACACTAGGTAGGGTTAGGGTGGAATTCCTTCATCAATCTAGTGAGCAACTCACTATTTAAGCGGTCTGTTCACTAGGAATTAGAATTTTAGTGGACAATACAGTGTTTACTATTATAGTTTTAAAAATTTGTAGTTAATATTAATATCTTATTCCAATAAAATTGTAATGTTTTTAATAATTTCTATGAAAACAATGCAAAAATTTATAATTTTTTTAAAATTATAGATGAATTTAAAAATTTTATTATTTTATATTTAACTTCTTATTTTAATCATAAACTTAGATTATTTGTTAAAAGCAGAAATTAAATTGATTGTACAATATTTTGTCCTTTTTTAATATATTAATTAGTTCAATTTTTGTTCGCTTTTATATTAATCATTTTAAAAATTTATATTGTTTCAAAAATTTTTAAAGGTCACCCTAGTTAAAGTTACAAAAAACAATTACAAATGAATAAAAGTTTTTACGCTTAAAGTTAATATTTATTTGAATTACACATCTGCATATAATTTGTTTGTTAAACCTGATTTTTCCTTTGGGAAAGCACTGCTTATACCAATGATCGGCACTTTCTATGGTGATAATTGCTAGGTGCAACCAAGCAAAAGAGTTTGGCTATTAGCCAATCAAATTGTTCAATATAGCATCAAAGCGATACACATCTCACTGAGTGCCGACTATTGTCTTATACTTTTAAAAAAAATTTAAAATTTTCAAAAATTTTATTCTGTAATTTTTTCATTCAATTTTATATTTAAATATAATATCCTAATTTGACCTCCATGGGGAGATTAGGTTTAAAATAGTGAAAATAAATTTCATCTTGCTTATCTTTTTTATAAGCAACACTACATCAAAACCCAGTTAATTTTGAAAATATGCTTGTTTATATAGATGCGCAAAAATGGATAAAATATTTCAAGGATAATAAATATCCTGAAGATGATTTATTAAACAAAATGGCACAATTCTGGGAAAATGAAGGGAATATGTTAATTGGAAAAGAGCACCATGAAAAAATGAAAGAATACACATTACTTTGGATAGAAAATATTCAATCTGCTAAAGGTCAAATGAACAAGCTCACTATGAGCGATGAAGAATTCCTTCATTTGAGGATAAGAGAGGCTGATTGTGCTGCAACAATATATCCGTTTATAATAGATGCTGACCTAGATATAACTGAATTGGAAAACGATAAAGATTATATAGGATTCAAGAATGAAGTGTGTCATCAACTTGTTATTATAAACGAAGTCTTCTCAATGAAGAAAGAGATAAAAGCGAAACAAATGAAATGTAATTATGTTTACATCAAAATGAAAAACAATAACATCGGAGCAGAAGAAGCGCTACAACTCATCGCTAAAGAAATAAAACAATGTGAAAGCAATGCCTACTCTTATGCAGATAAGTTAAGAAAAAAGAAAATCAAAGGTTTAGACAAATATATAAATCATATGTTTGCTCTTATGGAAGGAAACCATTTCTGGTCGTCTAAGTGTTTACGATATAACAAACCATAACTTTATTTATAATTCAAATTTTATTAAAGTTATTTTTGATTAAAAATGTTTCTTTTAGTAAAAATCAAATATTAATAAATAAATTTATAAAAAATAATCCAGCACATATATGTGTACAATATTTAGTGCAACAGTAATTTTCATAGTTATAGTTAGTGCCTTTTTAAGATAGACTCATTTTGTTCCGGTTTCTTTTCAAATTTTCATAGGAATTGAATTTATTTTTAACCCAAAATATGGCTTTGCCTAAAGTTTTTACCAAAAAATTAATTTATTTTATCTTATATGTTTACTTTAGAATTTGTTGTTATAAACCATTTTCATTATATAAGAAATTTCAAAGTATATAAATTTTTATTAATAAATTTTATAAATAAGATCAATTTGAAGCCGTTTGAGGTTTTTTTTGTTTTTCAATATTATTATTAATTTTTCTATTCAGTTAATTCTTCTATTGTGAACTCTCATAACTTGAATTTAATACTATCTAGAATTTAATTTTTAAAAACCATTTACTCGCATAGAAGCCCAATTCAAATTCTATCCTATCATGAACCTTTTAACTCGTATCTTGAATCTACAAGCCGGATCACTTAAGTTATTGTGTGCATCTCTTAACTTGAATTTTATTTAACCTTCAAATTGAAGTAAAGTTCTTAACATTAATTTATATAAATTTTGTCAAGATATGTATAAAAAATAAATTTAAAAAATGTATTTCATATTAAATATTATAAATAAATATAACTAAACTAGTTAAATACTTTATAATATTATTACTAAATTTTCGTATTATTCACCAATTTAAAATATTTATTTTTCTAATTTATATTATATCTACCTTGAATTATAATATTCCTGGTCCTTAGCGATTCAAGTAAGAGGAGTTAACTGTATAAATGTTTGTCCTAGCTCATCTTTACATTTTTATAAAATGGTAAATTGTAAAAGTAACAAGTGTTGTGAGTAACAAAATTTGTAAATTACCGTTATAAACAAGTTTGGACATTTAGAAAGCATATACCTCATATCCTTTTTTATCAAAATGTACATAATATTATGGTCAGAAAGCGACAAAAGTATAGGATAATAAATATGAAAAGCTTATGAAAGGAACGTGCACATATTGAGAACAAATTATGTCCTAAAATTTAAAGCTTTATTAAAATGATTTATGAATTTTTGTCATTTAGGTTTAGTAGATTAATAATAAACTTGACTCCATTTATTGTCAATTTGTGAACGTTCCTTTCATAAGCTTTTAATTTTTATCTTCCTATACTTTTGTCGCTTTTTGATTATGGTTTATTACCCAAAATGATATTGATTCACCGTTACAAATAAGAGATTGCAACTCCAGATAGAACACAAACAGATTTCTGGTCCCTTCTCCGTTAATATCCAAAAAATTATAAATTATAATCAATTGGGTAAACTATAAGTTGTTTAAATTCATTCATCAAAATTATTAATTAAATATTGGTTACCTTTGAAATATAAATCATATTTTGGCATATTTATATGAAAAAGATATATATTAATAATAAAATGATCTTAATATGACAAATATTATCATAAAACAAAAATACTCCTTTCTTGAATAAATCAAATTAACGCCCATGTTTTCATATAAAATATAAGTTATTAGCTGAAATAACTAATCGGTTGAGTTAAGTAATTTAATGTCACTTAAGCATAGTATGTACGGATAGTAAATCAAATAAATACAAATTAAGCGCGCGCGTAAAATAAGATTTTGGATTTTATTTATTTTATATCTTTGTTTCTTCCAGTTTCACAAAAAAGTGCCTTGATATGAAATTCCTCTCTCTCTTATTTATTAATACCTCATCAAAATTTATTCTGTGATCATTATTCAAAAAATGACCTGCCACATTTCTTTGTTAAATATTAAGGTTTAAATAAGCATTTTGATGTTCTTTAATTCTTAAACTTAAACATCTTTTTGTATGATAAATATACCTTGCACTACAATTTTTACAAAAAAAATGTGTAATCTATTTTATTTTTCTTTAAATTAGATGTAACTTGTTTATTTATGATATTTATTATTGTCACTCCTTTTTTGTAGGCAACATTTATTTTATATTTTGTTAAGATCTTTCTAAAATATGCACTTAAGTGTTTATAAAATGGTATTGTTAATAATATATACTTGTTAAATTCAGCTTGGTCATTATTTCATTTGTTCAATTTATCTTAACATTGATTAAAAACATTGTTTATCTTTTCTTTAAGAACATTTTCAAAGAATTATAGTTCCGAATTAAATAACGTTATATTTTTACAGCGTGTATATGCCATTTGAAACATGGTTTTAATTAATGCATTTGTGTTTTGCAAGTAATGATGGGACTTAAAGTTAAGATAACTATTTGAATTGATGAAGGGAACAGTAGTTTCTCGAAACAATTTATAATTTGTACACATTTTTAACAGTTTTTGTTTTAATTGGGAAAATGTCATGCACAATATGACCAGAAGTTGTGGTCAATTTTACATTTTATTTATAAGAAAATACGTTGTTTAAATATTTAAGCTATTCCTTAAAAAAGGGTTATTTAGGATATATAAAATGATTTATTGTCCACAAATATTATTTACAAATTTTGATACTCACAACACTTGTTACTTTTACAATTTACCAATTTATAAAAATGTGAAGATGAGCTAGGACAAACATTTATACAGTTAACTCTCCTTACTTGAAACGCTAAGGACCAAGAATATGAATTCAAGGTAGATATAATATAAATTAGAAAAAGTAAATATTTTAAATTTTTTAGTTTTAAGGATTACTTCATAAGACTTGTTGATTCATAATACCGATACTTCAAAAAAATTAACGTCGACTGAATAATCAAAATAATAAAATTGGAATAAAACGATACTGAAGTTAGTCGATACCCTTGGACTATATCGAGTTAAGGGGATCGATTTAACCGTATTGAAAACCCTGGTAAGTGAACATTTTTTACAATATATTTAATTTGATTAGAAAATGACTTTAAAATAATATTTATTTGTTCTAGGCAATTTTTAATTTTCCAAAATAAATCCCTTTTTACCAATAATCTTTTGGACCAAATTTATTTATGAAATTCAATTAAAATGTTATCTTTTAAGATAATTTTATGAAACAATAATTAAAAGTTTAGGAAAAGTCTATAAAATGATTTAAATAAAAATAAAATTTTTCCAATCATTTATAAACTAGTTTATAAATTATAACTTATAAGTCTTCTTTCCAGCTCCATTTAGCATTAACATGGACACGTAATCCTTTTTGTAAATATATAATAGATGCGATAAATTTTCTTGTTAACATTTTGAGTCCATCGAAGATATAGCGACTCATTATATTTGTTAACTCAAAATCTTCGCTGTCGTCCAAAATATCTTTTATGAGATCATAAGTTTGGCGATTGTTTTCCATAATTTCTTCATATGGAGGATCTGTATGTAAATACTTAACCGCTCTTTCCACTGTATCTCTAAATATATCAAATAAGTCTTTTTTACCCCAGTTTTCTGGTGTCTTTCCTTGTGCGACTAGCAAGTTTTGTTTTATTATGAATTTTGCTCTCTTTATCAATTTAATATACGTCTCGAGGTATAATTTTGGTATTTCTTTGGTTATATTTTTCATTTTTAGTTTATTTGATAAGCTTTCTAAAATTTCGGTGAAATTTAGAGTTTCTTCAAGTTTTGTCTTCAGAGTTTCATTTCCTTTCGCTCTAAACTTTTCGATATGTTGTGACGTCTTTATATATGTGTATCGAATTTCTTCAATAACATATTGATAAAATTTATTTTGCTCATTGGGTTTATAATCGCCTGAAGCCATTTTATACAGTTCTAACTCTTTTAAAATAAGGTTAAATTTTATTGAATAAAAACAAGGTTTGAGCCAAAGCCCATAATCAATACATTTACGAACTTCTATCAATATAATATAATTACAATTTAATTTAGTCAAGCTAAAAATATATTCAAGCATTTTAGAAAGTTTCCTATACAAGTATTGGTTTACTTGTTTCTAGAACTTTGTAATTTGTTATGTGAATAATTGGCAATGAGAGAAGAGCCTACCACTCCTTTCTTTTTCTATCATAAAGGCGAACTTTACCCGTTACTAACAAATTATTTGGCCTAAAAAAATTTTAAGCTTAAACACATGGCTACTATTTTATCAAAAAGATTAAATTTTCCGTTCCTATCAAAACGGTTGGCCAAAGAGAAGGTTGCGTACAAGCCATTGCGTTTATTTCAAAAAGAAAATTTCATCGTTAGTTACAAAAGAATTGGTCACCAGAGAAGGATATGACAGCTTACCACTCCTTTCCGTTTCTTTTAAAAAACGAAATTTCCCCGTTTTCTAACAAAACAGTTGGAATAAAGAGAAATATATCACAGTCTACCACTAACTCCCATTTCTATCAAAAAAATTAAATTTCCCCGTTACAAATAAAGACATGGTAATCAAAAAAGAATATAACAGCTCACATACACTCTTCCGTTTATATCAAAAAATGAAATTTTCCCGTTACTAACAAAAGGATTGGTTTCCATAGGGAGAGAGAGTGAGTGAGTGAGGGAGAGGAAAAGAGTAAGAAAGAGAGAGAGAAAGAGAGAGCACATCCTGCAAATTCCCCCCGTTTCTATCAAAAAGATAAAATTGTCATGTTACAAACAAAAAGGTTGTTCTCAAGTATGAACACAACCTACCACTCTTTTGGCTTAAATTTATGCGCTTCATACCAAGGAAGGGTAGAGTAAGTGGATAGATAAGAAAAGTTGATTGGTGAGTTGAGCCGTTAGAGTAGGTTGGTGAGCCTTAAGAGTAGGTGAATAAGCTTGAAGAGTAATGAGTGAGCTTGAAGATTAGGTGGTTAAGCTTGTGTAGTAGGTAGGTGAATGCGAAAGGATTGCATAAACTACATTTTTATACGTAAATGAAGTGAAAAACGAAATTTTCGGCAATCATAAAGGTTGTTCAAAAGAGAATTTTATCATCGTCTATCAAGCTCTTTCGTTTCTTTCAAAAAGGCAAAATTTTCCCGTTACTAACAAAAGAATTGGTAATCAGAGAAGAATATAACAGCCTACCAATCCCTTACGTTTCAATCAAAAATCGACATTTTCACATTATCATCAAAAGGGTAGATATAAGGGGATAACACAGAATAAATGGGTTAGCAATTAGAGTGGGTGGGTGGCCTTTAAATTGGGTTGTTGAGCCGGTTAAATAGGTGTGTTGTGGTTGCGAAACGATTACATATACTTCACTTTACTTCGTAAATATAGTGAAAATTTATTATTTAAAAAAATTAATTACCCCATTCAGTTATATTGACGTAACCCTGAATAGCGCGTTCTGTTTTCCTAACATCTGGATCTGAACGTTGATTAAACATACCTGTTATTGCAAGTTATATTTATTATTATTTGAATTTATCTTGATTAAAACTGAAATTTTATATAAGAAGAAATCTCAATTAAATAGACCAATAAAATTTTACTTGTTTAATACAAATCTATTCTAATATAAGATATAGTATCATTATATAATTATATTTCTAAATTAATTTGACAATAATTTTATATTTTTAAAATAAATATATTCAAATATTTTAAAGTTTTATTTACCATTTAAATTATCATGACCATTATAAGATACTGCTTGCATTAAAAATTGTACCAAAAATAAATTGGAAAAACTAAATTTAGCCATTTTTATTTAATTAATAAAATTTTACTACGTATTAAAGTAATTTAAAAAGACTGTAACTCCAGCGCTCTCTCATAAATTCTAGTCAGTTTCCATAGTAACAGGTGTAACATTAGTCTATTAACAAATTGATCTTGATTAAAACTGAAATTTTATATAGGAAAAAATCTCAAATATATAGACCAAAAAAATTTTACATGTTTAATACAAATCTTTTCTAATATACGATATATTATCATTATTTAATTATATTATTTCTAAATTAATTTGACAATTTTATATTTTTCAAATAAATATATTCAAATATTTTAAAGTTTTATTTACCATTTAAATTATCTTGACCATTATATGTTGACGCACTCTCATAAATTCAAATCAGTTTTCATAGTAACTGGTATAACATCAGTGGATTTTAAATTAATTTTTTGTGTTTATTATTTATTTTTGTTTATTTATTTAAAATAATGAGTTTAAAAGAAAATAAAAAAGTTAAACAAGGAATGGTTTATATATATGGATCGCACATAAGATCAAGAATTCTTCAAGAGTATAATAAATTGGCCGGCGATGGATTTTAATTACAACCTAAGAATTGAAAAAATAAATTTTTAAAGTTAGTGAATCAACAGTTTAAAGATAAAAAGGGTTGTTTTCCTTTGCTTGTGTGATCCTCATTATTATATTTTATTTTAGGAATGGAATCGAATCTCCAAAGAAGAACAGAAAAAAAGACAAAAAATTCATATTCAATAAAGGAGATGAAGAGCTAATTAATGAAAAAATTATAAATTGTTTTAATATCGAATTAATTTCATCGATTAAAGACATACCAATCAATTAAAACTAACAAAAACACAAAAATTAGTTTCAAAGACTGCATTTAAGAACATTTGTGAGACTTCTTAACAAACATGTTATAGAAGCAAGCTCAGCCAAAAAGTGTTTACATAAATAACCACTTCCCTCGCAATTTGATATTGACGCATAACCTTTTTAAGGAAATGAAAATTAAGTCATTTATTAACAAAACAGAGGATCTAATATTTGAAGAAAAAGTTAGATTTGGAAAATAAAAGATATCCAATTATTTATTTGGACGAAACATTTATTCACAAAAATATATTAAGAGCCAAAATACTAATGCCTATTAATAAATCAAAGAAATTACGGATTCGTATAAACTCTATTCCGAATAAGGGATTGCGATATAGTATTTTATATGCTGTAGGATTGGAAGGATTTTTCGCTAATTCGTTATAAATTAAATTAAATGAAGAGTTCAATAGCGATAAATTTGAGAATTGGCTCAGAACACAATTATTGCCTTAATTGCTCAAATAAAAATAAGTTATCTTATTCGATAATGCAAAAATTCATTCAAGATAAATCTCAAAGTAAGTAATTTTATTAATAAATTAAATGAATAAAATGATAAAAAATGAATATTTCAAAAATTTAATTTAATTTTAGGAAATATAAGTATATTATGTATATTTTCATAAACAAATTCACACTTTAGGACACCGAACACTTCCTGGAAGTAAATCTCGATTAAAAAATGGTTAGAAGAAAGTCACATCAGTTTTGATGCTTCATTGATTAAACCAAAACTTATGGACATCGTTCGACAACATAGAAACAAGCTTCACGCTGTAGATAATATTATTAGAAATGTTTGTCATATCCCTTTACGTACTCCCTATTTTTGTTCTGAACTAAATCTAATCGACCTCATTTGGGCAGAGTTTAAACGCCATATATGTTCAAGAAATGTAGGCTTCTCTACAAAAGAATTTAAAGATTTAATTGAAAAAACTTTTGAATTAATGAAAAATATTGGCGAAAGTGTTGCCGACATTTAATTAAAGTTGAACATGGATTCCGCAATACAGATGAAAATACACTGAGGTCAAGTGCTCTCTATGCCAATCGGGTGTCCGCACTAAGCCCAAAAACTACTCTAACAAAAACAATTGAAAAAATTCATTTAAAGTCTTAATTTTGTGTGCAATAAATTTAAATAAACTTTAATTTATATTTATGACATTTTTTATTTATGAAATCGAACATTAATTATTAAATATTTTATTTACAAAAGGTGTCGCTAAATTTACTGTCTTCTTAAATCACTTTAACTTTAACTTACAAAACGAACAAATTAGTTTATGATAAGTTCTAAAATGTGACGGTGACCGAGTGGTGAGTGTGTGTGGCGTGTAATGAGTGGTCACCAATTGCTTATATGGATTGCTAGTTGTGATAATTATCACAACTAGTGGAGGAAGTGATTAGAAGACACCAAATGTTTAGGTGTCAGAAGAGGTTAAGTTGTGATAATCATCACAACTTAACAGTGATTTGAAATGAATGAGAAGAACGACAGTTGACTCACAATTAAAGATAATTGTTTAGATTTGAGACCAATTCGTCCGAAAGCGAAGGCCAGGAGTCGAAGACAACTCTTAGTGTCAGTTGTGGTTAAGTTGTGATATTTATCACAACTTAACAGCGATTTAAAGACAATTAGTTGAATGACAATTAACTCACAATTAGTGATAAGTGTTCAGAGTTTAGGCCAACTTTGCGGTAATCGGAGGTCAGAAGTTGAGGACAACTTTCAATTGTAAAACAGTTTTTATTACACAAAGAAAATGATTACAATTTGAGTGAAATTTGAGTTAAGAAACAATTAGACCTTTATTTAATGAATGACTGAAACCAATGAACAAAGAGTTATGAAAAGTAACGGCTTTTTATAGTGAGTGAATGCATGCATCAAAAATGGAGGTAAAATATTATTAAATAAGAGTTAAGAATTATCAGGAGATATAAACGTGTACTAAAGAGCGCAACTTTGAAAATATGCATTTCCTCACATAATAAATCTATTTTATCGAATAATTGTTGTCTCCATTTTGTCCGGTTGGATTGTGTTTCATTTAGTTTTCGATTAAATCTTTCAAATTTGGAATAGTCTTTAGATTCTATAGCTTTATCTAATAAATAGAATAGATTTGCGATTCTTATTTCAAAATAATTGTTTAATTTAAAGATTGCGTTCATTATTTCAGACACACTATTTGAAGACAAAATATCTGTAATTATTTTATCGTTGATTTGGAATTTTTGTCCTTCACTTAAAAATAGCTCAACCGATGAAACACTTTGATTGCCTGCCGTTGAAGACCCTGCTCCTCTCTCCCCCTCCCTTACAATTGACTCTCGGTGGTCAAAAAAATTTGGTGGTGAGCGAAGTGGCACTGATATCGACACTCTCAAAGGTTCCATCAAAGCAATTTTTCGTTTAAAACCATCTGTTGGTGAAGTGACGATTGTTTCTGTAGGTCTCGAATCCGAGACATTATTATTATTAATACTATTATTATTCATAATTAAAATATTTAAAGAAATTAAATTTAAACTTAATTTTGTCCAGAATTGTTTGAATGTTCAGGCGCAATATGTAACGAGAATGGGCTCAATGCTCTTGCACAATCCAGTTCTCGTTACTGTTTTGATGGGTTTTGCCGATGATTTTCACGTTTCAGCGAAAACTTCAATCCCAGGCGATCCTTAGGCGGTCTCTGAGGTTTATGTGCCGTTTTCGGGACGTTAATAAATATTTCGATGTGTCCTTGAAGTGACCAATTCTTGTGTTTATGGGTCCAGATATTGGGACAGTAGCGGTAATAATTGTCGGGTCCTGTCGGCGATTGATTGTCCAGATTTAGGGACCGAACCGAAGCTTGTTGAGGTCTTGACTTTGGGACCTAATTTGGTCGGTGAGGGTCCTATAATCGGGACGTAATTTAACCGTTTCAAGACGACAATTAACTTTAACTGTAGTCCAGATATCGGGGCTTTAGGTTCAATAAATTGAATCAAAACGAGGTTTTAATCAAAAATATTTATTGTTTTAAATCCGAAAAACTTTACACGTTTTCACTATTAGTGAGAAATTCAGCAAATATTGACTTTTAATTCAAATATTATAAGAGATGTCTTTGAAAACTGAACTGAAAGTGAGTGAAATATCAAAAATAATATCAAAAGTTAACAAAAATGACTTATAGTTTTTGTGACTCGAGGGGAATAATAATGTGTCACTAAATAAGGACCTTGATAGTAACAAAAATGAGTAATAATGAGCAAGGTTCCTTACATTTTAATTACTTGAAAACAAGTAAATCATAAAACAAATTCTTTTAAAATTTAGTGAAAATCAAAAACCACTTTAAAAATGAGTCAAAAATGTGTTGATTTATCGATCGAATGACTGAATGACAGAAAGTGATGTGTTTTGTATGCGTTTGTGTTAACACAAATGCCAACCAATAAATGATTTTTTGTTTACGAAACTCTTTTTGAGCGCAAAATTCAAATATTATTCAAATGAAGGCTTAAATGTTATCATCGCTCAGAATCTGAAGTAAAGTTAGAGATTGTGTTTCAAGTGTTCAGAATATCGTTTATTTTTATCAATAATTTTATTTAAAATAAAATTTAAAACAAATTATTTATTAAATCTAATAATTTATTTGAATAAATAGTGTTTTCACTCATAAATATTGGACCTAAAAGTCATCACATGTTTTGTCAAATAAATGATTGAAATATTTGTGACAATATTTTTTGGATTCAAGTCTTTGATTTGAGTCATGGAATGGATTTGATTTTCAGATCAGAAATAGTTTTGAGTTGTAATAAATTTGTGCCAATTATTAGGTTTTCTATAAAAATATTTAAATATTATTAAACTAAATGACAATCAATTTTTTAAATATTTTAATTTATTTAAATTTAGATTTATAATAAGTTTTAAATTAATTTCAATTTAACGGCATTATATTAATAGTTTTATTTGAGTAACGATTAAAATTACTTAATTATTAAAAGAGAAATTGTTTCCAATTGTTTCTTTGAATAAACCAATATTTTCGGTGACGTTATTAAAGTTAAATTTAAATTACAGATGGTTGGGACAACTCATTATACAATGTATGAAGACCTGTCGTATGAGACGTAACCTGACCTAAAGGGATGTCCACTGTTTTGTTGTTCCACTTTTTCACCGGAAATATTTTTCGCTTAAGATATTGATAAATGGTCTTGTTCAAATCAAGTTTGCCCTCATCCATGAGTTTATCGAACAGAACAAATGTCATGGATTTACTAATGCTGTCCATTACTCCAGACTGAGTCCACTCCTGTCCACACATTGTTCTCGATGTCAATCAGACCAAAGCATTGACTCCAAACCTGTATTCCATTAATACTAATTCCGGCCCCAATTCCATGTATTGAGTGATCTTTTCATAATTTTTCCAAATAAACAACACTTTTATTAATAGCCGTCTCATAATTATCCAGTTATTAGGGATAAGATCACAAAATGACAGACAAAGTGAAAAAATAAATAAAACTTAAATCGAGGGAATGTTTAATAACATTATTAATATAATAAAATAAGCAAGTTAAAATCAATTTATTTTATGATTTGTTAATTATATTTTATCTTTGAGTACGAAATCATAACTTTTTATAAATTTTATTATCAATAAATCAAACGATTATCTCTCAAATCAAAAGTTTAAAAGCAAACTTACCTTGAACATTAAAACGATATTTTTCGATTCAACGATTTTAATATTGTGTAAAACAAACCAAACTTATCTTGATTATTTCTTTATAAACGATTTTTATATTAATACTTATGAATACTTTATAAAATTTCACAACAAATTAATTAATTGATATTAATTTTCTGAGTTTTCGAAAGAATTATATCTTAAAAATTTGTTTTCATAAAAAAAATACTTTATTTCATAAGTTTTGTATACATTTGTCAGTCAATGAAATTTACTTTTAATACAAATGTTTAATTAATAATTTCAATATTAAATGTTCATATTAAAATGAAACAATAATTTAAATCAATTTTGAAATTAACGCAATTTTATTATTTAATTTTGTTTGATTAACGCGTAAAATTTGAAAATACTCTAAATTTAATAAGTGATCTTGTTCATTTTTTAAACAGTATATAAATTTATGTTGTTTTAAATAAGACTCAATTCATATGAAATACTTATACAGTGCACTCTCCCAGATATGAATGAGCAAATGCATGGAGAATTTGTTCATAACTGGGAGAATTCATAACTCAGAGAGTCACAAATATTAGATTTTAATATATAGCGTGTCCTTCAAAAATTCAAAATAGTTCATAACTGGGAGAGTTTCACAACTCAGAGAGTCACAACTGGAAGAGTCTACTCTATAAAATTTTATAAATAAATAAAATTTTATTAATAAATCATGTATCCAAAAGTAAACATCTATTTTAATTTTAGCTTAGATTTAAATGATCATAAACAATAATAGACTAGATATTTTTATCCCTTAAAGAAATTTTGAACATTAGCTCAGATTTAGCATTGCTAATATTTATAAATATAAATTATTTTAATTAGGAAATTGAAGGTTTTGTCATTTATTATTATTAATTATATAAAGTCTATGCTTTTGGCAAATATTTATTTTATCATTACTCGACAAATTTAATAATTATTTCAAAGATATGAAAGTAATAGGATTATTTTATTTGAATTGTTTTCAAAATTTATTAAATATATTAGTGCAATCGAATCAAACTGAAAAAACCTAACAAGCTCTATTTCTTGAAAACTTTATAAAATTTAATAAAATTTAGCATGAACATATTTTGCCTCCACTCATAATTAATTATTAGTCATGAAAATAATATCTTTAAATTCGGTTGAAAAATAAATAATTTAATTAAATAATACTTAAAAGAAAAGTAAATTATTATCAAATAAAAAAATGAAGAACTAAAATAGGGAACGACTTTTACAGTAACAGGAATTTAAATATGGAATTCCTGTTACCCCCTATAGGAATTTATTTAGCAAGGTTATTCATAAAAATTTAATATTTGCCTATTGAAGTATTAGTCATAAATGACTAAAACTTGATTAAATCTATTAATCTTAACGAGTATAATTTTATAATTATAATTATAAATATAATTAATTAAAACTAATATGAGCCCGTATAGTCACCCATTGAGAGTGATCGGTAACCACTCGTCACCATATGCCGCCTGAAATTTCCTGTAAGAGGTTACAGGAATTCAATAAAAAAATCCTGGTCATGTATTAAAGTCTGTCCTACTAAAACATTAACTAATATATTTTAATTTAGAAACTTAGCATTTGAAAAGTGGCTTGAACTAGGCAAAATTTATTTCTCATATATATTATTTCAGTTTTTTATAGTGATGTTTGTTAGGTTATGTAATACTTCAGTTTAGGTTTTTATCTCTAATTGTGTTCACATATCAAAAAAGAGAGAAAATCCTACATATCCCCTTTGTTTCTATCAAAAATACTATTGAATTACCCGTTGTAATACATAGGGATAATGACTCCTCGTTTTAAACAAAAGTTAGAATCTCCAAGGAGAAAACTGCCCAACTCTTCTCTCAGTTATTATCAAAAAGATTATTAGAACTCATTATTTATTAGATAAAATATATTAATTGTGATCATGAACATTTAAAAAAAATCAAAACTGATTTTATCCAATTTTATAAATGGATATTAATTTAATATATTAATAAAAAAATTGTGAAAAGAAAATATTTTATAATATAATTTTAAATAAAAATATTTTTAATTTTAATTTCAAACTTTATGGTGAATTATAAATTAATTATTTTATTTATATTTATTTATTATCAAATATTTTAAATAATTTATAAATAATATAACTTTATATTAATGAAAAACTAGGTAAATTCAATACTTTGACCGTGTGGTGAATAATGTTATCATTAGTAATTGTAGTGAAGTGACTAAAAGTAAAATGATGGGAAGAGCATAAAAATATTATATGCTTATTTTTATATAATAGAAAAATAGTGAGGTATGCCAAAAATATAAAAAAAAATTTTCATGACAAATAAAATAATTTGATTGTGGAAAATTTATAGTTTATACCAGAGGTGGCCTCTCTCTCTCTCTCTCCACCAATCCTTATATTTTAAAGGATAATACTTATATTGCAAGTTCTTAGATTTCGTTTGGCTTATATCAAATTTGCTTAAATAAAATTTACTTAACATTATAGAACCCATAGGAAATGTATATAAAAAGTCATAAACTTTTCAAAAATTATTGAGAATTAGCAAAGTTTAATTACAAGAATATTATATTAAGACTGTAATTTAATAACTATATTAGTTTTAAATATAAAGTTAAGGAAACAAATAATTTGAGTTACTTAAACCTTGATAGATTTTGAACGGATAAATGGATTTTTAAACTGTTTTCAATTAATTGATCTAGGATAAAGTTAATCTATAAAATGCTATTTAAATGAAATTTATATCATGTAAAAATTATTTTATATTGATGTTAACATAAACTAATACTTTTATGAGTTATTAGATAATAGGTTATTGGCCTTATTTTTCAATTTATTTTTTTAATTGAATCAATAATATTGTTAAAAAACGATTAAATGGAAATGAATTTTTTCTATAAATTTCCTACTTTTTGTATGTTCCTAATTAAAAAATATTTATGAAATTTTAAAAAATATCTGATACATATTCTGGATAGAGTTGTTCATCAAGAGTTGAAAACCATTTTTCAAAATTTAAAGCTAATCAATTACTTAGGAAATATGGCCTAAATTTACCCCAAAATATCGCATTTTTTTAAATTTTGAATAAATATTTACTATATTTTCAAAATACAATACCTATATTGCTAACGATTGTCTAGTAGAAAGTGCTTACTTAACTTATCATTTTAATGAGGTTTATTTATTTATTGATCTTAACAATTTTTAATAATTCATCTTTAAAGAAATTCAATGTTCATGAATATTTTGTTCTTTTAAACATACTCTACTTTTTTGATTAAACTTTATTAAAATAATTTTAAATAGAGAATATGTTATTCTATCCAGATTAAGTATAATTTATTTGTTCACAATTCTCATGTAAATTTTATATTAATTTAAAGAAAAAATAAGAAATTTTTTGAAAAAAGTCCACTTAATTTTCATCGATTTTTCAAAAAAAATTAATTAAGAAATTTTAAAACTAGATGAAAGGAATTTTAAAAATATAAAAATATTAATTATAAATAAATCCAAAATTGTCAAAAAAA
>JAQFZM010001557.1:0-17649 GCA_034695785.1 Galumna obvia | reverse complement strand
GTTTGTCTAATAAAATGTACTAGTTCAATATGTTTTCATAATTATTCATATACACCTTGTACCTTCATTATTAAAGCATTACTTTATATTCAGTAATAAGTTATTAGTAATAACTTTTAATTTAAAAATATTACTAATAATTTATTTTTAATAATAACTACATTTTTATTATTAGTAAAAATAATTTATTTATATAAGCGTTACATCAAATTATTTGAAATACTATTAATTAAGTTTTTTTTAATATCAAATGTTTTGAATTATAATAGAAATGAAATTAAGTTTCAAATAACAAATGCAGTCAATGTTTAAGTAATGATTAGAAAAATAATTTCAAATTAAAGCTTTAATTAATAAATGATTAACTTTTAAATGACTTTTAATTAATGATTTTGAGTGTTATCTTTAGGGAAATGCAAATGTTTTTGATAATATTTTATCACTTCTTGAGGCCATCGACGGTTAACTTCAGTGCTGTCTAAGAGACTACACTTAGGATTGTCCTTCCATTTGATCAGATGTTTAAGTTTGCCATCAATGACCTTGGCAACAACTATCCTCTCAAATCTGTCCCCATTTTCATCTGACTCTTGGCTTTTATTAACAAAACTGTTAACCATTTTTAGTTTAATTCTTTTGGTTTTCTTTTTGGCTCTTTTGATGAATCTGTAAATAAAGTAATAACTCATTAATAGATATTAACAAAACTAATATCGACTGACGACAAGATTTTCGGTGAATTCAATAGTTTATCGAAAGGAAGGTTTGGATGTCGTCCCAACTTTCGGATGTCTTTAATTGTAAGATATCTCTCAAACTTAGTCTTCGGTCTTAAGTGGTATTTTGTTATTATCATAACAATTATTTTAAAAAGTGGCGAAACTCTATGGCATACAATTCACTGAAAAACAAAAATCATTTCAACAAATGATTAAAAGTTGACTCAATTTATGATCAGTGATCACATGTTTTGTAATTTGCGCTTAAAATTAATTTGAGTCAATGTTTATAGTAAAGAGGGCACCACATAATCAACCCATGAACTTTGAAATGAACTTGATCATTTTGAACAAATTGATCACTTAATTCATTTAATGAGTCATTTAATACAAATATTAAACTAATAAACAATTATTGTTTAACATATTTGAAATGAAACTCATTTATAATTAAATTATTTTCCCATTAATTTATGATTAATCTATAATTTAACCAATTTTTATATGAATCGATAATTTAATTAATACTAAAAATCCATTAATTACTGATTCATTAATTAAATATAAATAAGATTTTAGTTAACAGTCTTTTAATAGTCTTATTTCTCATTAAATAATTAAATTCTTTTAAAAATAATTGGAAATCACTTCTACTAGTGTTATAGATAATTACTAACCAAGGTATAATGAATAATATATAATGTTTATTAACAATAATGAACAAGACAGAATGTGTATGGGTATTTAGTCAATGAATGCAAGAATAATATGCATTTAAAGAAATAAAATATGTTTTCAATAAGTTTTGTTTATATCTCTTCTAAAAAAATGCAATTTCTGTTAACAATTAATTTGTTTCGAATTAATCACATAATTATAAAATTTTATATACATTTATTTAGTAATAATTTAATCAAAACTTTGTTTAAAGAGTTAACAAATATTTTTATATAACGTTATAATCAAAATGAATACAAATTGTAATAAAATTAAAACTATTTATTAAATTTGTATTGAATATTGATTTAAAGATTATTCACATTTATTTAAATTTTTGAATATTTATAAATATTAAGTATTATTTAATTATAATGATTATAGAGTAATATTTTTAATAATATTCAATAAATTTATAATCGTATTAATATTTTCAAAAAGTGTGATCAAGTTTTCCCCTAATTTCATAAAATGATTCCTATTTTAGACTACAGATTGTAATTAATTTTAATTAACAAAACATTTATTCGTGATTTGGATAATTCAGGGATGAAAATGGGGGGGATTTCCAGACTAAGATTGAATATTTTGAAAAATTTCCCGAAGGAAGTACCCTTTCGATAGAGATAAATTTTTTACAAAAAAAAATAAAAATTACCTTTCTTAATTTATGTAAATGTTGAGTTATATCCCCCGACATATTTTAATGAAATTCTAGACATAATAAATGTGATTTTAAATTAAAATTCAATTATTTAAAGCTATGATTTTGACATTAATTATAAGCTCTAATATTTAGGTATTTGTGTCTATCCCTCCGGTTATTATTAAATTCAATTTTAAATTTGATGACTAATTCTCTAATTATTTAACTTTATATCAATCTATTAATAGTAAATCGATTTCATATCTCATTCATAAATTATATCCAAAAAAAACTTATATAGAAGCCAAAAAGAGGTCCCAAAATAAGTGTGTGCGGGGGTTAAAGTATACTTCATAATGATTTTATTTATTATCATAACATATACCTTGGTATTTATGTATTAACATCAAAGTTAATAGAAAGACTATACTTTTACTATACTTGTTGTCTAATGCATGTCTAGTATTTTATTATTCAATGATATTTGTGTCAAAAGACTTATTTAAAAATTTTTAAGTTAAGTTTAAAAATTTAAAAGTTTTTAAAAACAATTTTAGTTTAAAAATTCGAATTACAATAAAAGTAACGAAAAGTGATTTTCTTGGGTTTTGGAAATAATTGTATGAAATGTTGGGTCCAAAGCATTCCTAATAAAGAATTGACACGTTTTGGAGATAACTATTATTTGCTTCAAAACTATTTTCGCGACGTTTTTTCATAAGACTATTCAAAGACTTTTATTCAAATTATTCTTCAAAATATGTTTTCTGTGATTTCGCAAACGTTATGCCAATCAAACAAACATTATTGAAGGGGAGAGCCATCGGTGACCACCAAAGATGTATAGAATAGAGAACCGACAACACGTGAGTGCACCACATCTTATCTTATCTCTAATTCAGAATTTATGCGTCAATTGAATGAAGAGTTTTTCAATTAAGCGTTCAGTTAATCATTAATCGCTGTCACGAACTCAGAGTTAACGCCATTTCTTATGAACTATTAGTCATATTATTATCTGATATCAATGTTATCGCCATTTATTACATAATAGAATATCATTTAATTTAAAAATCTTTGATTTGTATCTAAATTGATTGCATCTAATTAGAGAATGACCAAGGTAACACTCGTATCTATTAATAAATTAATAAAAGAATTAGAAATATAATCATTTCATTGAACATTAATTTTGCAAGCTCCAATCAACTTCAAGAATAAGCTCTAAGAGCTATAGTTTATAAACAATTCCTTTTTGATAGAACCTTACAATTCATGTAAGTTTTGAAATTAAACTTTCTTGCTAATATTACTAATATTGCCAATATGGTCAAATACTTTACAGTACTCTTAAATTCCCATAATTAGTCGATATATTATCTTATCAATTATAGTTATGTATTTAAATATTTATTATAACTATTATCTAGCATGGCAAATAGGGCTTTGTAGGGGATATTCAGGAATACCTCTTAAACTGAAAAAACGGCAAAATACTCCCCTTAGACGAGAGGACCCCCTCCAGGAGTAAAGGAGAAAAATCTGACAAAAAATGGGAAAAATTAATAAAATGATGTAATTTTGAAGAAAATTAACAGAAAAACATAAAAAATTCATTTTATAAATGAAAATATTTGTGCTCTAAGTTTTTGAAAATTTTACAAAATTTTAGTCAAAATTTCTTAGTTTTTTGGTACTACTTTTGATAAAATATGTTAAAATATGACTAAATATATTTGTAAATGTATTAATATACGATAGATTAGGCTTAAAATTTACGAGTTATATGTTTTTAGGCATTTTTAGCTCATTTCAAAATATCCTTTTATGCCCCCTTTAGCCCCCCTTACCGAGGTCATTTACATGCTAGTTATCCGTTGATATTATTATGACATTTATGAGAAATGTTTGAAAGTGTTGTTTCATTAGAGTTATATCTGATATATTGAGAAATTATAGAATAATTATTTGATTGATTCGATTGTTTATCACTTTTATTGCGGCCATAAATTACACGAAAAGTTTAAAAAAGAAAATATAATTAGTTTTTATTATTTGAAGAAACAGTGCATACATTGAATGCCAGTCATTGTCAGACGTATAGACATTAAATGTTATTCACGTGAAAAACAATTGTACACAAATGAGAGGATAACAAGTGATTCAAAGATTATAACTTTTGTTATACTTCGATGTTATACTAAAATTCTGGTGTTTTGTTGGAAATAGTCTTCGGGCACTTCTCAGGAATTACTTCTCTTTAGCTGACATTTGATTAAATTGAAGTAATACTGACTTCACATATCACTCATTCTTTGTTTCGGATACTTTTCTGTTTTGTAGAGAATAACAAACTATTATTCTGTTCCTAAACGGGTGTCTATAGTATTAAATATCGATAGTTTAGGGTTTGGGTCATAAATGGTTAGCAAATGATATACTGTTTATCAATTGAAAGGACACCAAAATGTGAACAAAAGACTAAATGTGGCGAAGATTGCCCAAATATGAACAAGCACATCTAATTATAAAGTAAATTCTTTCATAATTATGTGAATTTGAAAACTTATCCGAGTCTTTCTTCCATTTGAATTGAGTCTCATTTTTTTGTTGGTCTTTACTTTTCTTTATTCAATAATTGTGTGGGAAATAGTTTTAAGTGAATTTACATAATAACTGGTTAGTCATTCAATTAAACGGATTATAGATAATTGTCTCCTCTTTTAATAAGTTTTATACTTAAAAATCTATTTTCCATTCAATGAATGGATGGTTGGCTTCAAAAATGAAGACCTTTTGCCTAATAAAATGACAATTATTTTAATGGTTTGTTGAGATCATATTATCATTTTCAAGGTCTTTACTGACGGATACTTTACTCCATTTTAGTATTTAAACCTTTTTTTGGTTTGCAGTCAAATAATTGATTTTCAAAATCCTTAAAATCCATTCTATAAAACAGATTAAAAGCAATAAAGGTTTTGGTCTTTTCTTCTATTCTTTTCTGAAATGAAGTCCTAATAGTCTTTAACTGATTGTCATTTGAATGAGAATTCTATTCATCCGATTTGTAGCTAAACTTCGGCTCAAAAGTAATTTAAAAAAATATGAATAAAACCATTGATTGACTAAAATCTCTTTATTATAGAAAAGAATTGATATAATAATTGTTTAAAATATTCTTAGAAACGAAGAGATAATTACTCGTATTTTGAGTAAAAGATGTGAAATATTTAGTGGTAATAAAAGTGTGCAATCAATGGAAAAATAGGCGAATCGTGTGATTAGCGGACAAGTGATAATTGAGGACATGGATGGCTGTAAGGCCAGAAAGTTGACCAAAAGATTTGCTGGTTTGGTTGTGCCACTGCCTGTGGTCGCATAGTCTGGTCGTGAGTATACCCTGAGCTGGTGGCAATGTCTTTGTCTGGGAGAGTGCCTCTCCCCATACTGTTGCTCAGAACAGTTGAAATGGCAATAGAGAGAGAGTGTTGTTCACTGGTATTGTATTGTATTGTCCCTCAGCTCTACCTGTTTTTCGGTAAGCCTTTGTTGCGGTGTATGAATAGCATATAAGACCTGTTCAGAAGTTGGTCTTTATTTTGGAAAACTATCTGCTATTAGTGAGAACTACACAAAAACATTTGTGAGACGAGTATTACTTTTGTTCGTTTGTCAATAAAGTCGTTGAAAAGATTGCAAACAGAAATGTGAGAGAATTGTTAACTGAGAGAAATCAGCCGTCAAACAGATTTAAGACATGAATAAATGCCAAAAACGACTCTCTATTCGAAGACATCCTCCAAACAATTTTAAGTATTCGTTTCACAATTGGCCGATACTATACTCCAACAAAACTATTATATCTTAATTTTTTGTTTGCCTTAATCGGGAATGTAATGTACCTTTCCTTAAAAGTACCAAATCTCAAATATAGTTTATTTGTTTTAATTTTTAAAATGAATTTTTGTTGGAATACTAGCAATAAATAACAATTTAAGTTGAATTTGATTATGTTTTTACTGACATAACATTCTCGCGGACTATAATTTCAAAGCCATTTGTTCGGACGCTTTCACACAATTTCCAGACATAATGTGTTTGCGTTTGGCTTAAGAGTCAAATCAACGCTCTCTTCACAACACAAACCAATGCCAACACTTTTACGATATAATAAAAATTGTTTTTAAACTTATTTTTTATTGAACACCACTTCTAATCTTTGAACAATTGAAAGACAAAATTGTTTTCCAATTCTATTATTTTAATCATTGATTATATAAAGAGATTATAAAACAATTGCAATGATTTGAGACGAAAATAATTATTTGAAAGAATGAATAATTTCAAAGTTAAGTTTAAATGATTTGATTGAATACCGTTTTCTCCTTTCAATCTCATATCAAATAAGATTTGAAGTTTTGATAAGCTTTTAATGCATTCAATAATTCATTTGAACTGACATTCACTTGACTTTAATGTCTTTGATATTTGACATCAAATATCGATTCATAACATTTGATTATAATTTAATGGAGAGAAGACTAAGAGTAACACTACTTATAAAATAATTGACCACTACTTTGATCGCTAATAATTATAGTTGACTTAATAAACAGCTCATTCTTTACGATCTTTTGTTTCTTATTTAAATTATCTAAATTATCTAGATGCAATATCATAATTATGAGGCGGAGAACTAACTCTATTCTAATAAATCACTTTCGGGCCAATAATTATCTAAACTATCTGTTAGTCGATTGAAAAAAGAAGTGACAAAATTGTTATTTTGTTTCAACAAAAAATAATTAAAAGTAATTATAAAGAAATGGTTTGCTTTGAAAACAAAAAGAAGAGCTAAGAATTTCTTGATTTGAATTGAGGTTATTTTGAATTATTACATGAATTACATTTCATTATGAATCACATTAAAGAGAGAGGTGCAGATTCGAGGTCACGGGTGGTCCGACTAATAACACAGACTCACGCTGATGGCACAGGGCTTTTCTGAGGCATATTTCAAGTGGAGTCACGCTGTTTAAGACATACTACTCGTTGGCTGAGACTCACAACCAAAAACCAGAATATGCTGTTCCCAAACACACAATTCTTATGTTAAGACTACTTATTATAGATATGTTCGACACTATTATAGTTCTAATCCGAGAAACGAAAGTAAATCTTAACCGATAGGAGTGGACACAAAAATTCTAAATCACTATTAAAAGTAAAACAATTGAAAGTTTCGAATATAATTAGATTTATAGCAATAAACGAACTCTACTTTTGATTTACAACATCTCAACATTCGATAAAGTAATTCAATAGACAATTATGACTCTCTTGTGAATAGAGAGGGTCTGACAATAAAAATATTTCTGATTAAGTGGTTCTGAGACAAGAACTCAGATCTTTTCAGAGTCAGAGAATCGCTATTTTTAGTTTCATTTATAATATTTCCTTTTTTCTCTTTAGTAACCAAAAGTCTTGTGTTGTGTTCAGTGCCCCTCAAAGTAAAGGCCAGAAATATAAATGTTATGCCTATGAGGTGTAAAAATGTGTAAAACGAACAACTTTTTTATGTTGAATACGATATATGGCTAAACGTTGTCTAAGAGTTGTACCCCCTATCAGGTTATAAATATTGGAAATCTAACTCAAAGGCCACTACTATTGCCTTTCACTAACACTTTTTTTGCTCGACTATAAATACTTTCTGTCGAGACTAAAATAATTATTTTTCTCTTTTTCTTTTGCTATTTTTGCTTTTCTTAACATAAATTGGCAAGGTAATTCTCATTCTTATTTCATCTCTCTATGTCTTTATCATTTGAACCCTCAAACAGAGAAGATTTAATCCTTAGTATTAATATTTGAAAGTAATTAATCATTTTTTTAGTTTATTTCATAAAATATAAAACATTTATTTCTTTAGAAAAATCTATCTTGATCATCATTCCTATTAAAGTGATTTTAAATTCTGTTGTATTCGTTTTGGAGAGCATTTCTGTCAAACCTTTCGTTTAAGTGGAGGAGTAGTTGAATAGTTAATGAAGAGCACAAACAAATTACTGGTCCCACAACCAAATCCTATGCACTAATGAATCGGAGGTTTTCTCTCGAATTAATTTTTGAAATTTAAATTTTAAAAATCTTTATTCAAAATACTTGGAATTACTTTAAAGCAAAACAATATAAACGTCTAAAATATCTTTAAATAACTTTTTCAGTAATTAATAATAAATTTTGACTTCAAAGTGAAACTTATAGACATAATAGACATTAAATGAGAATTTGTTTTCTCATTAAATGCTTAATATTTTATTTGTTTTACATTTTAGAGTCTATTTTCAAAAGAAATTGTTTTGATTTCTAACTAAATTTCAAATTTCAATGTTTTCAGAATAAATAACTTTTTATATGCATTTAAAGGTTTACTAACTATTCATAAAACGATATTTTTCTTACAAATCAGTCTCTGATTCGATGATTAAGTTTAAAGAATTTTGTTGACAGACTTTTCAATGTATTCTTTTAAGTTTATTTACAATCAAAATATATTGACTTTATTTGCATTCTTTAATCATTCCATTGGTTTGCTATCAAGATATGAGTTTTATTATACAAATAAACATTCGATGAATACTCTTCTCAATGACCTGGAGCAATTTGGCTAATTATTTTGCATCTTATATAATGTCAACAGGTTTTTCCGATTTCATGCTCAGTGGGTTAACTCAGCTAATATTTTTGTCAAATTATTTGGTTTATATCTTGGTCACTGTTTGCAAAGTATATTTTTATTGAAAAATGAAGCTTGATCAATAAAAGAATGTGCCACACATTATGAGAAAGTATTTTAACATTTATTATATTTTGTTTGTATTTATTAATAACTAAAATATTCAAAATATTGAGGCATTCGTTTGATTTTGTTTATAGAGATTATTGTTTAGTTTTAATCCTTGAGTTTACTTTTGATGACCGATGTCTTCATTAATGTTTTATACCATTGACTCCAGACTTAAATATAGTGTTTATATTGTGTTAGATTGCATTTGACTTATATCTATCGGAATCAGTGTTTGTGCAAAACACACGCAAACCTTAATTCCACGCCTAAAACATAACAAAAACACATAATTGTTGTAATATTACTTCAAACTCGAACTGCAATCACGACAACTATTTTTAACTATATATTCATAAAAAGTGCTAAAATTATTCTGTATTCGGTTATAGTAAAGAACAGGGATGAGCACTATTTATTGACGCCAGACTAGCACTTAAAATTCCTTGCTAAAACATCATTGTGTCAAATAAGAATAAATATAAGCCCTAAATACAAACCAATACAAAGCTTTGCATTTAATCGATAAAACATTGAACTAAAGTTTACACTGAATTTCAGATAATTATTGAATTAATATGGAATTTAAAGGGGTATTCATGTGGTGGTCCCACAAATTGAGTCCTCTGCACAGCCCTCTACACAGCCCTCTGCACAACCCCTCAGAAAAGAATATATTCTTTGCAAGTAAACAGTTTGAAGACTCTCTGGAAAGAGAGAAAAGCGAACAGTGAATGCATTTTGGGGAACATCCTATTCGGATGATATTCTGTGCAAATGGTTTTCTGAGAGCATTTGATTCATTTTATGCTGAATTTAGGCGTAATTTTTTATTATAAAGCTTTTCATTTTTACAGCTACGGTGTAATAATTATAACATACCATCAGAATAGAACAGCACAAGTGAGCCAAAGGCGAAATTGCATTTTTGTGTACGTCATGTGTGGTCTACTGTAAGGCCAGCACAGGGCACACACGGATTGATAGCACAAAAGGTGATGATGATGAGCCAGAAAAGTCACCAGTGCTCAGTGCTCTCTACTCAGTCCATGTTTTTCTGCTTTTTCTTCTTAATTCAATTTTGTTGCGCAGATGTTATCCCATCAGAAAAAGCAAATGATTCCTAAAAACTACTTCTAAACACTTATAAATACTCTTAATATTGATTTTTGTAATCAATTTCTAAATACTTGTTGTGATTATATATTTTGGAGAATCAGATAAAACCTAAAAAGCAAACGATTTTCGATAAATGATTTTTATATCGATTTGTTTGGTTTTGTTTTTGCTCTTTCGCTCAAAAAACAAATCGTTTTTAGTTTGATTTGAGGCAAAGGGAGAGAGAAAACCAATTAACAGAAAATGTATTTACGTTTAGGGAGTTTAGAGTAAAAGAATATGTTTTTAGTGGAAACGGTCTAATAATAATAGCATCGATTACTTATGGCATACGATTCTTATTTGTGTTGCCATACAGTTATTAATTACCTTTTCATTGCTTTCATTGCAGGCATTGTTTTCATTTGAAAAATATTTGGCAAACTCAGGCTCCAGGCTATCATATTTGGGGACTGACACTACAGACACTACAGACACTACAGACACTACACACATTACAGACAACCACTACAACCACTTATCTATTCTTCAAAATAACAAACCATAGAATAAGAGCTGAAATTGAAAACAAGAGATCCATTTATTTATAATATTGTGTTTAGAATAGTATCAGAAAAAGACTTTTAATCGGAAATTAATGAAAAAAGTATTCGTTAAAAATGTGATCAAGAATTGTATGATATTTATTATATTGTCACTGGATTAGCACCAGTGGTTTTGGATGTGCTGCCAACACTTAGAGCTGGTGTGGTGGCAGAGCACCAATCGAGAGTGTGGTGGGTGGTGCGCACCACCAAACCATCATTAGGCACACCAGACATATGAAGAAGTTGTAAGATTTTGTCAGTTCGCACACATGCAGTGGTGATCGACATCACCAACACTTAAATCAAATGTTTTCTTCGTTGAGTTGAGACAACAATTGAGACAACAATCAAATAATAGCTTTTATTCTAACATTTTTTTATTTATTGCTTTTATATTGTATTCCAAATCATTTCAATTCTATACTTAAATCTTAAGTATTTTTACAAAAGATTTAATCTTTTTAAGAGTCATTTTATACGAATCGCTAGAAATCAAATTATGGCTCATTTTTATCGTTTGTCTATTAATTGCGTTCAAACTTTTTATTAAATGTTTTAATTTAATTAAAACGATGTGAAAACTAAAACAAAATCAGAGCTGTTCTGCAAATATTAAAATAATTTGTTCGGAAAAGAAGTAATTATTTTAAATTATTCAAAATAATATAATTCTGAACGAACTTTGACTCCATTTATACCAATTCGTGTGCATTCATCTCATATCAACTTTTGTGCGAATAATAACTTCATATTTCAGTGCGATTTCAAAAACTCCGATTCAGACTCTAATGGCACTGATTTTGGAATACTATTCTCTCTTAATTTTTGTCATCAATTTGACTCTTGTAAGGCCTCAATCGATGGCCAATTGGATGTAAGTATGAAAAAAATCACTAAAAAATCACATCAAAAATTTCTTGTGTGAACTTTCTTTCCCTAAAATTCATATTTTAATCACTTAATTCTCTTTTTGAAAATATATATACTTTTGAATATAATTTAAATTTTATTTCTTTTGGATCTCTCTCTCTCTCTCTCTCTCTCTCTCTCTCTCTCCCACCACTATTTGAATTATTAAAATAGAATGTATTATATATTGATATAAATATGATCTTGGTGGTGGTAATAGTTTAAAAGAATATCGGATAGTATTGATCGCAAATCGCGATTTAATCTTTTTATGCCATCATTTGACTAATGGTTTATTCAAATGTTTTCTGTCTTAAAATGAAATAAAACATTTAAAGGCAAGTCATGTATGATTTTATGACAAGTTGTGCACACAATTGAACACTTGGGGCTCATCTGATCCACATTTTAGTTCAAAAGTCTGGTTGAAAGGTATCCTTAAAATCTGAAATACGACGAAATTGGAGATTAAGTGTATCTTATTTTGCATTTAATAGTCATTGTGTCCGAAGTTTTATGTCACTCAAAAAGAGAGACAGTTTTGAAACTCATTCTTTTGAAAGTCTGTTCTCAAAAATAATTTGTTTTAAAGTTTTTGAAGAATTCGATATCAGATTTGTTTATCAAAAGTTCTCACTCTATCAGTCATATAAAATGCAATTCCATTCGTCTCTTCCTTAAAAGAAATGCAAAGAAAAATATTAATTAATACTTTGCTTTATTTGAATGTTAGAGTAATGTTAAGGTAATGTTAAGGTAATGTTAAGTGAATGTAAAAGCAACAATGTTAATTTCACTGCTTTTTTCCTTGCTATTAGTGAAGTTCACAAATCATATCAAATAAAGTTTATTCACTTGAATAGCAATTAGTGTTTAAAATTACAGCAGATATTTGTTAGAAAAGCAGTTAAATTGAAAAAAAAGAAAATTTTTATCATTAGTGGAATTTTCATCAATTTTTTATTCTGTCCAAAAGTTTAATCAATTGATTTGATGGCCAAATGTGCAAATTGTCTTTCATTTCATGAGAAAATTTCATTCAATTAATCAAACTTTTCATCATTAAATCAATGAGTGAAACGCCTCAGAATATAAATTCAGTTTTTGATTTGAAATTTATTATAAAAAAAATTAAATATAATTTAGAATTTTATTACTTTTCCTCTAAAAAAATTTCATTTTTACGATTAAAGGCATATTTGAAATATTTCTTCTCTAAGAAATCCATAATTTAAGTGATATTTTTCTATTTTAATTGACTTAAATCAGTCTTCAAAGAAGTTTTGCTAATTTTTCTCTCATTTGATTTGAATCTTTAAGACTATATTTTTGTTGATAAAAATGAATTAATTATAATTAGTTTGAAAAATAAATTTGAAATTATTTTTATAATTATATAACAAACGATATAAAAATTGTTTCATTTGCCAAATGATGTCATTTATATGTTATTCACAGAAAGTATTCTTATCTTTATTACAGCGAAAACTCGATCCGATTAGAGGTGAAGCAATTTTCACCAATTTTTTTGTCAGTACTTATAATAAACCCAAAAAACATTATTAGATTTGATTTTTCAAATATTTTAAGCGAAACATAAGTTTAATAAATTAATTTCAATTAACATATTTTCAAATCTCAACTTTTAATTTGAACACAAAATCATTTCCAATTCTATTCCCACTTCTATTTAAGGAATAAATTAACAAGAACACCCAATAAACTTATCTGTTTATTATTCTTTTACTGTTTGAGCTAACTATTGTGTTAGCAAGCTCAATTCAATGTAATCTTTTAGCATTTTATTTGAAATGAATCAGAGAATAGCGACAAATGAAGTTATTATTCACTTTTCTATGAACTCATAACTTGTGATATATCCTCAAAAGTTTTATTTATTTATTTATCCAAGATCAATCTTGCAATCACCAGAAGAAAGTTTTATGAGTAATTTGGCTTATTTTAGAGAAAAAGTGCCAGTACCGAATCAATTGCTAGCTAAGTCTTTCAATCAATTCTCGTCACTCTTCACACTCAGTGTGTATACTATCCGTCAACGACTCCGTCAACGGACTCTCATTTCTATTGAAAGGGTTTTAAAATTTTGTATAAATAATAATAAAATTGAATCAATTTTTCAAATAAAGTTATCGTTGAAATGATATTTTAAAATTGCTTTTAAAAAAAATTCTTAGAATTGAAAAGATTTTTTGAAAGAAATTTATCGATTGAGTCATAAAAATAGTTTTGATCGAAAAGAAATGAAAAAATATAGTTTTTGGTCATCAAATTAAGACATAAAAATATAACGAAAAAAGTCGCGAATTTGTGAATTCTAGAGATTTGTATAGAAAAGAAAGAGACAGAAAAATGTGAAAATGTTTTATCTTTACTGCTCTTTGGAAACGAGTTTTTATGCAGAGCAGTGCACAGGACTGGCAATCGACGAGAAAAAAGAATAATAAAATAAAATCATTATAAGTTTCAGTAATATTATAGTGAAGTCAAACAAATTGCTATTTATTTGATGTTTGTTTGAGTGCGAAAAAGAGAAACAGAGAAAAGATAGTGAAAGAGAGGCTTAGAATAAGGCATTGAAAGACAGTGAAGAGAGTGATTGATTGAAACACTCAGTCCTAAGGGATAGCACACCAATATTGGAGAGGTGGGGGACGAGACACTATTCAATGCTCAGACACTACAGATGTCTAAATGGGATCATAAAAAATAATGCATTAAATTAGCAGAAAAACGTCGATTGCGTTCTAAAATATATGCCAAAAGAATTTGTTTGATTCCAGGATCAGATAAAAATTTATTCAAAACCTTTTTTTCACAATCATATGTCGACTGATTTCGAACAGAAAAGGATTCAATGTTTGAATGTTTCAAAATTAGAGAAATAAATCAAAGCGTTTATGACATTATAATGACATAAATTTCTTGTTAGAAACGGATTTAATGAGAATATGTTAATACCTTTTACTCCATTAATACTTCAATTAACAGCTTTTTTAAAGAAAAACTAAACATTTAATGTTTGTTTGTTTGATTTGTGATAATGGCTTTCCTTTTACATACAGTGTCTTAATGGCTGAGACCTGTGCACTACATAACCATTTTATTTCATATGCTTTCGCTATAAATAGCGAATACAAATCATTGAATTTCATTACATTTTCAGTAATTTTCTATTTTATTGGTTCAACTTTAGCGACAAATTATTGAAAATCACTTTTAATCTTAAGTAGAGATCATTACAATTAAAACTCAATGCAATGAAGAGATTTTTAAGTATTTCCGGAATTTATTCGAACTTCAATTTTATTCATTTATTTTTCTTTTTCTAAATTCTTATATTTATTATAAAATTATATTCATTTAATGGTTTTATAGCATTAGTTGAGTGCCGCCCCCACAGAGGTATATTAGACAAAGGGATTAGAGTTATGCTTAACTGATGTCAAAAGGGATCCTTTCCTCTAAAGAAAGGAATTTTTAATTTAAAAAATTTAAATAATAATTAAAGTTATAATAATTGAAGATCTCATCAGAAATTCAGTTGGAATCCTGTGTTAGTATTATAAATGAGCATGGTAGTCAAAAGTAACACTTCTATTTTGAAATATTGAGAAGAATCAACACAAACAAATATTTTAGTATCCAATGGTTTACATATAATAAAAGTCCGATAAATGATTATAAATTTGTTGAATATTTTGTTTAATTTTAGTTAAGTTTATTATTTACTTTTTTTTTGAAATAAAGTTTTGATTAACTTTAAGAGTAATTTGTGTCAAAACTCGAATTTCACAGAATTTGTTAGAAAAAAGATAAGAATCGTTTGAGTTATGAATTTTGTGGATAATTATGTTTTAAAGGCACTAATAATAGAATTCAAACGCGTTTTGAGTGAAATACTGTTTTAAGTGAATTAGATTTGAAGAGAAAATATTTTGCATTTGGGATGCCTTTCCACGATTGGTCTGGTATTGGCTGAGAACAGGCCAACAGTTAGTTCTAATGCTTGACTATTGGAAAGAACGATTGGTTTCGGTGTTTGCCTCAAACTAATACTTTTAGCCAAATCTGACAGAAATAATAACTACTCTATTGTTGTTTCATTCAAACAAAACATTCGATATTCAAAATGCTTTTTCTGGTGAGCACTCAGTGGCGGACAGACCTCAAACATTTTCTAGCCTTAAATGAATCAATTTTATTGCTTCGTTTAAAAACAAATTCGTCTAAAACTATGCATTTAAAGTCCCGACAAAATATACGTTAACTTCAATAACTTCCAGGATATTCATTATGAAAATATTTTTTCATTGATAGAAAAATTTTCATTTTTATATTCAAACGTAAGTAGAAAATACGCCACTCTCTCACTTGTGCTGTGCCGGTCTCTCCTCCTTCTAATGGTGTTTTTTTATCAGCGCCGGCATCTATTTCTTAGTAAATGTTATAACACAAAAGTCACTTTTAGTCACTCTTACCAATTGTTATCATTGTATGTATGTATTAGTATTAGTACTATATTTTTTCGGTCAAACCTTAAATGAATGGCAATGGATGTGACGGCTGTGCATCACTAGAAAATAGCTATAACTATAACCTTTGGCTTTAGCTTTGCTCTGACATTACTCTTCTCTTGAAGAGTGAAGCGATCGGCATTAATGGTCTGTTCAAAAAAGTGAACACTATAAAGGGATACACACTCTATACCTGTGATTGCCATTACTCTCTCTCCCCGTCTCTCTCTCTCTCTCTCTCTCTCTCTCTCTCTCTCTCTCTCTCTCTCTCTCTCTCTCTCGTCTTAAATATATGTATGACTTTAAGTTCTCCACCTTTTTTTGAGCGCAATATTGAACTCCAAGTGAGCTAATAATACCTGAAAATACATGTTTAGAATCTTAGGCCTCAAAAGCGAAATATACTCTGAATAGAAGCAGAAATAATATATCCTTAAAGAGAGATAAGTTGTCAAAAAAATTAGAGACTTATTCTATATTTCTTATAACTTATTTGATTTTTCATCGCTCAGTTTTTGTCCTTTTGTTTCGGTAAATATAAAGGTGTTATTCATTAGGAAAATAAGTACTTCTTTTTCTCTTTAGTTAATAACATCTAATGATTGTATTTAAAAGTTTTTAATTTCTTTTGAAATTCTGAAACATTTTGTGATAAGTTTGAACTCAAAATGAAGTGAAAAATAGTTAAGTAAAGTAAAGGTACGGTTAATCCACTATCAAATGGCAAATACTATCAAATTTCAGAGCCGTTTCTTATTTTGCATTTGTGTTATCCCTGTTATCCCTCTTCTCGATTGTATTTCTCGGTTATCGCTTTCGTCACACTTTTCAAATTCACTGCTTTTCTTTGTTCACTTTACTATTGTCCGCATTCCGGACCATCCAATAGCTCAGGCATTCCATTGCATAGAGAATACTTCGAACGACAGACCAATGCATGAGAAACGGCCACAAAATGAAGAGAAAAGTGAGAGAATGAAAGAGAAGAACACTTTTTAGAAGAAAACTTTTCAAAACGTTTTTCATTTCATACATAAGTTATAACTCTTAAGAGTTTCAAAGAAAGAGAGATAATTATAATTTTTGGTTTTTGGTGGTTGTGCTGACTGTTGCCAGCATTGAAACCGTGACCAACTCACCGGAATGTATTACTCGATCCCACACGACCTCAGATATCATCAATTATTGTATCGCTTTCTGGAAATTTTTAAATTTTTCATTCAAAACATTGACTCAAATGAAATGAAAAATATTTATTTTCTTTTGACATAAATTTAATAATAATTTAATAATTGATTTTCAGATAAAAATATTTTAGATTTGGAAAAAGTGTTCCACAAATCTCTTTATATCAATTAATCGCAAATTTTGTTAAACAGATTACAAAAAATCGTATTCTTTATAACAGAAATGATTTCTATTTTCTCCTTAAGAATAAGTTATTAGCCTTCGGGCACTTTTCCTCAACACTAATCTCTCAATGTTTTATTTTTTCTTACAAAAAGAGAGGAGAGAGAGAGAGAGAGAGAGAGAGAGAGAGAGAGAGAGAGAGAGAGAGAGAGAGAGA
>JAQFZM010001556.1:0-17654 GCA_034695785.1 Galumna obvia | reverse complement strand
TGAGTCAACAAATGTAACCCAATTGCCGTCCCATTCGACACAACCATAGACTTCATTGAAGTCATTTGTTTTCAAAGACAACAATTTTCTAAAACTGAGTCCGTAATCATATCCTCGAACTCTCATATCTTTATAGATATCGTTTGTCTTTAATTCAGTTTCAAATTCTGAGTTATTCTTCTCATCATTAATCAAATGCTGGACTTTAAGACAGTCCTCATTATTCATTGAAATTTTTCCAACACAGAGAATGTCCTCCCCTTCTAATATGACAAAATTACCTAGATTGAAAATAAACAATTTCATTTTTAAAAGTTTAGAAAACAAAAAACACAAAACTAACTTGTTTCTATAAAATATTTAACTTTAACTCTTGTGATGTGATTTTCATTCAAAATTAAGGCTTTCCTAAACTGAATGTCCTCGAATATGACCGGAATGGTATTCCAGGGCTGGTGATAGTATGCGGCCAATTGTCTCCAGGCAAGCATTAAATATGCAACACCTGGGTGAACTATATTGCCATCAAAATTGTGATCAGATAAGAATGAACTATGTTTATGTGCAAGGTTAATTGACCAATTCATATCTGATGCTGTAGCTTTACAATAATAATCAGGGTACTTTTGAACTGGGAAAGATCTTGAGTGATCCCATTTCATAAGAGAACTGATGGATTGTGTGCCTCTGGGGACGGGCCACTCAACACAGGGGTAGAGCCTCTCAATAATAGGATTTACACCCAATTCATAGAGTCTTCCGATTGAAGTTAAAAACATTTCCAAATTCGTGTCGTTTGAGTTCCTTTTCATTAAATGCATGCAATCGACAAAACTTAGGGTTTGTTTAATACTTCTGGAAAAGAGTGGATGCGCTGACACTTCGATAATAATTGCATCGTTTAGTATTTGGGGAAATTTAGTTAAATTATTAACAAAATATTGAGCCGAAGCCAACTTTAAATATCCGGAATCGATACCATTAACTGATGTCGAAACCCAGGGCTCACTACTTAGGTTTGGATTTGAAATGAATACTTTCAGAATGTGTTTCATCGTTTCCCCAGAACTCTTCATATAAATGGAGTGATAGGGAATGTTTCCACTCTTCACTTCTTTTACAAATATGTCTTTTTTCTTAAGTTTCAATAAATTTATTAATACTATTCAATAGACCTAAATGTTAATAAAGTGTTTTCAGGAATTTTCATATAAATTGTTATTTCAATGAATACCTACAACATCGAGCCATAATTTTAGCCTTAGCCCAGGTGAGGTAAACTGCTGCCTTCAAACTTTTGGGTATATTTTAATCATATTCTGTTTTTCATCGATAGCACTGATGTCATTGTTTGTTATGAATTCATATGACTAACTTTAAATTCTTTATAATATTTTGTCGTTGGATTTATTCAATCACAACCTTTTCAATCTTAATCCCGAGTCCAATTTAAACATTCATTCATTAATAACTACTTCTCTGTGATCGAAATGAGCTAAAAGATGGTTTTTTAATAGAATCAGTGTTGTTAGAAACCCCGAAGAAATTAACGCTATATATAAATTTACCTTAATTTATTTTCAAGTAAATATTAAACAGTTAAATAGTTTCTGAGCCGCTTTTAAGTCTTAAAAATTTAAATTTTACCTTACAGGCCTTTTCCTGGAGTGAAGAATTTAAGATTATGCATGACTTAGAAGCAATGGAGTGATAGCGATGACACTAAAGGGAAAAAGAAATCAAAAGATTGAACGAAAAAGAATCTAAAGCCACAAAAATGAGAAAAAATTTAAAAATTAATATAAAAATTGATTAAACGATAAAAGAAAACATTCGGGAATCATTGCTCAAAATGCGCGCCTAACAAGTGCTGAACATTAATATAAACAAAAGTCTGCTACACATATACAACGTTAAAATAAAATATAAGTTTATTGTGGTATATTTTCGGGTTGGAATAGTTTAATGATCTCTAAATTCAATTAAATTTTAAAGGAAAATATAAAGAAATTAAAGAAAATATCAATTTATAATTGATAATATATTTTCAGCAGCTATTTTAACATTTAATAAAATAATTCATTGTTTTAAAATTGTTATGAATCATCATTTATGTATTTAAAGTTTTTTTATTAAAGTATTTCAATTTAGTTACAATTTGTTAAAGAAACACAAATAATTGTAATTATGGAACAAAATTGTCAAAGTTTAGGAAATTTAGAAAATTATGATATAATTGCTGGACATGGCGAACAAATAGTTTGGTTTATTGAATCGTTTAATGAACAGGTAATTGAAACATTCAATTATGAGTTTAGTTCAAACTTCGGTTAATCATAATGTTCAAACATCGTCAGACCGGAATTATGGCCAATCAATCGTTGACACATTTGATGTCACATGATCAGTTTTCGGGCAATCATCAGGTAATTGAAACAATCATTTATGAGTTTAGTTCAAACTTCGGTTAATCATAATGTTCAAACATAGTCAGACCGGAATTATGGCCAATCAATCGGTGACACATTTGATGTCACATGATCAGTTTTCGGGCAACCATCAGGTAATTGAAACAATCATTTATGAGTTTAGTTCAAACTTCAGTTAATCATAATGTTCAAACATCGTCAGACCGGAATTATAGCCAATCAATCGGTGAAAATATAAAGTAATATGAAAATTAATTAAACGATAAAATGCAACACTCGGGAATCATTGCATTAAATGCGCGCATAACACGTGTTGAACACTAATATAAACAAAAGGCTTCGAAACATATGGAACGTAAAAATAAAATATAAGTTTGTTGTGGTACAGTTTCGGGTTGGAATAGTTTAAATATCTCTAAATACAATTGAATTTATAAATAATATATGAATAAATTAAAGAAACTAACAATTAATAAGTGATAACATATTTTCAGCAGCTATTATAGCAATTAATCAATTAATTCATTGTTATAAAATTGTAATGAATCGTCATTTATGTATTTTAAATTTTTTTATAAAGTATTTCAATTTAGTTACAATTTGTTAAAGAAACACAAATAATTGTATTTATAGAAGAAAATTGTCATTGTTTAGGAATTTTAGAAAATTGTGAATCAATTACTGGACAAAGCGAACAAATTGGTTTATTGAATCGTTAAATAATCAGGTAATTAAACAAACATTTATGAGTTTGATTCAAATTTCGGTTAATCATAATGTTTTGACATCATAACAGTTCGGAAATATGGCCACTCAATTTATGACACAATCGATGTCACTGCAACAGTTTTCGGGCAACAATCAGGTAATTGAAACAATTACTTATGAGTTTGATTCAAACTTCGGTTATTCATAATGTACTGACATCATCATAGACCGAAATTATGGCCACTCAATCTATGACACAATCGATGTCACAGGAACAGTTTTCGGGCAACCATTAGTTAATTCAATCGACAACTTTTTTCGGTTCAATTATCGATAGAATATTTTATTTGTGGCCAAATTATTTTTTCTGCATATAAAATAAATTATTTAATCAAAATTATCTAAAATCTATATTAATACATTTCATTTTAGAGTTAGAAATGTTTTAATAGAAAATTTAATTTAACCTTTTAGGCTATATTTATAATTTGATAAAAAAATTTGAATTTAAAAATTTATAATATACTAAACTTTTGCTTACCCAACTATGTATGGGCTGAAATCGCGTCCCCATTAATTTTCAATATAAATAAAAATTAATTATTACATTTTTGCTAAAAAAGGAGAATATGGACATCGACTAGTCACTTGCAAAATATTATAACTTCTTAAAATGTTTGAAGACAAAATTATCCATTTGCATCGGAATATCCAGGACAAAACTTCTTTTCTAATACAAATAAAGGAATCATATAGTACTTCTAAAATTAAAATAAAATATACATCTATTAGAAATTTAATTAACTGTAAATTTAAATTCTATTGTAATAATAAACTGAATTATTATTAATGATTATAAATATTTATATATATTTATTAAAGAAAGATTCAGTTTCTTGTTCTAATTTTTGATGTCATTGTTTTCTATTGATTTATATTATATTATATTAAAATTTTAAAGAATTTTGAATACTTTTAATTTTATATGATTTAACCACAACTCCTATAATTATAATAATATTTTGACAATCAAATTTTTTCACTAAATTCATAACTAATTCAATTTGTATAAAGTTGAAAGTTTTCAATTTCATGTAATTTGAGTTCTTTTAATTAAATTAATGCTATCGACATAACTTCGGATTTGTTTAATTCTTTCGGAGAAAAGGGGATCCGATGAAACATGAACAACAATTCCATTATTTTGTATTTAAGGTAAATTGTAATAGAAATGAACAGGGTGTTTAAATTATTAGAAAAATATTCAGCCGAAGCGTAATTTAATTGTGTAGAATTCCTATCAATAACTGATGTCGAGACCCAGGGCTCACTTCTGAGTCTTGGGTTTGGAATCACTTCTTTCAAAATAGTTGTCATCGTTTCTCCTGATTTCTTCATATACTTTGAATGATATGGTCATCCACTGCTGTCCACTTCTCTAACAAATATATTCCTCTCCGCCAAATTATCATCCAATAAATAACCTAGTACTTTCTGTTGGACCTAAATATTGATCCAAATTAATTATGATCATTGTAAATTATTACAAACCACTTGAACTTCATCTGTACAAAGAAGGTTAGCCTCAACCCAGGAAAGGCCAACCGCTGCTATCAATCCTTTAGGTATATTCTTATCATTTTCTGTGACAAACCCTCTATAATAAGTCACAAGAAGTGCCTCTTTTAAAGTAAGACATCCGTCGGCATAAGCGACTGCTATTTCACCGAGTGTTCAATAAGTCCTTCCGCTTTACTATTAAGTGATTTCAATACTTCAAAGAGAATTAATTTTTAAGCAGTTGTCGCGAAGAATTTGTGGAGCATTTGTTTTATTAAAAATTTGTGGTCTGAAAGAAGTAAATATTTTAAATCGATTACAAACGGTTCCAGAATTTCTTGACAATCATCGATAACATCAGAGAATATTTTGATTGCCATCAAAGCCTTAGCCATTCCAACACACTCTCCAAACAAACCACTGAAAACGAACCAAAGAGGTCGACGAGACTTACCCTCCAATAGAGAGAAGTGTCGTTTATATTCATATGAATTGTCAGACATTTGTTTGAATAAAAGCGAACCTAATTTTAATAAAAGAACTAAAGGAATGATATAAAACAAATGATAAATACCCCGATAAGGTAATCCGGATGAGTTTAAGGAAAGCTTACTCATGGTTTAAGAACACAATTTATTAAACCCATTACACCATTAATGAAAGCTTAGTCTGCAATCAACCTAATTTGTTCTTGGTCTTCGTTAATTCTATCTTTAAATCTATTAATATTTAACCAAATATTTGAATTCAAAGTCATTTTTAGAATATTATCTTCTTTTGGAATAATTGGTTTATTCTCTAATTTTCTGAATAGAAGGGAAAGCCATCCAATACTATCTTCTCTGCGACCAATTAATATGAAACCAATTTCTTCAGCACTTCTTATATATTCTTCGATTCTTTTCTTATAATTAATATTTTTACCGATTATTTCATTTAAAAACTCTTCTGATTCTGATATTTGGTATCTGAAGAATGAGAGAACAAAACCCCTGTCTTTCAAACTATTGAATGTATTGTTGAGAAGTAGCTTAAAGTCCATCACTTGTTGAGAGTCTTTAAACAAAACCAAATCATTTGTATTTTCATTCAACGAATAATCATTTTCTTTGAATTCAATAAATTTGAAAAATTCTTTTCTCTTCTCTTTTGGTATTTCTTGAATCGATTGGACACCAATAGTGTAGTTAATATCAATTGAATATAAACTAAATGTCGACAAATATTTGTGCAATTTTTCACTGATTATCTCATTATTAGTACTGATTTCCAAAACTCTGATCTCTTTTTTTGGGACATTATTTTCGCTGACGATATCGAGAAACGGACGGAAGAGTCGCTCATTATTTGAGATATCGTTAAGAATATCGAATTTTAGTCGTTTCTCATATTCAGCACATTTTTCAGTGACAATACTTTTGGTGATTCTATTTTCCATTAAATCTTTGAATAATTTCAAGAGAACAAAATTATCTTGCTCATTCTTCAAATAATTATTAATAAACTCTTCGCTATAATTTTTGAGATCAAATTTTCTCATAAATAATATTTCGCTCAACTTTTTTGCAAGAATTGAAGTAACCTTTTGTTACAAAATTATTAGTATTATTAATAGTTTAGTATTTTATAAAATTATTATAAACACTAATATTATTAACTTTTATTATTAAACAAAAAAACTTTTGATTTAAAGTATAAATATATTGAACTATTTTTGCAATATTTTAATATACTTTTAATTAAAGTTTAATATTTATTACCGTAAAGTCTTGGTTATAAGTTCCATTCGGAACTTCAGGCTTTTTTCAGGCCTTTTTCAGGCCCTTTCAGGCTATTTTTATCTCATTCCTAAATAATATAACCAAGTTCATTGAAAAATAAACCCTTTAATAATTTCTAAATTCAAATATTTCACCTTGAGTATACGTTTTATCATGATCAAACCCATTATAAAAAGATACTGACCAATGACTATCGATTATTGTTCATATTTTGAAGCGCACGCTTTAAGTTCCTAAAAGTTCCGAATCTAAATATAGGAATCTAAAGTATAGCCTCTGTCTGTTATTAAGGGGCAGATGCCAAGAAAATTTGTTCACAACATACAGGTGTTCATAACAGACAGTGTATAATATTTAACATTTAAGGGTATGGCCATTCATACAAATGATCAATTTATGTTCATAGGACACAGAGATTCACAACATACGACTTCATAACAGACAGAGTATACTGTATTAAGTTATAATTAGGGATAGGAACATTTAAGGTGCGCGCTTAAACATATGAACAAGTAAAGATTTCAACTATAAATTACGTGGAAAATTAAAATTCCATTCGTATAAAAAATATTTAATGAATGAATGAATATTTTATTTACTTTTTCAGACATTATTGATTGTCATCGGTCAGTACTTTATCAATATAATAGAGTTTTGACCATGATACAACATTTAGCAAGAGCGAATCATTTTCAATACAACTAATTATTAAAGGGTTTACTTTTTAATGAACTAGGTAATGATATTTAAGAGAAATAGAAAAAGGGCCCCCAAATCCTATCGATAGTTATAATTTATAACTAGGGATAGGACTATTTAAAATGAGCGCTTAAAATTATGACAATGTAATGATTTCATCTATAAATTATGTCGAATATTAAAGTTCTATTCGTATAAAAACTATATTTAATTAATGAATCATTGGTTTACTTTTTTTAGACATTATTGATAGCCTTTGGTCATCACTTTTTTCTATAATAGAGTTTTGACCATGAAATAACGTATTAAAGAGGTGAAATTTTCAATATACATATGATTATTAAGGGGTCTTTTTTCAAATGAACTTGGTAATATTATTTGAGATTTGAAATAAAAAGTACTAAAAAAAGTACTATTTATCCGATTGCAATTTATAACCACTTGATTGGCCTCAAAAACTTATATTTGTATTTTAGATTTGAAGTAATGTTTTAATAAAAAACATCATATTAAAACAACTTAATCTAGGTCATATAATTTATTGACCCTAAAATATAGTCGGTAGAGGCCGTTAAGGTTTAATTTTTTCAAAATTCCAACAATATTGTGATTATACATCGATTGATACTAATTGATACTAATTTGAGCAAATTATCAATTTTAAGTATAAAATTCTGTATCTTTTAAGAACTTAAAGTTTTCAAAAAAATTTTAAACCAAAAACATAAATAGAGTTAATAATTAAGAGTTAATTCATTATATTATGAATTCATTGAAAGCAAAAGTTTTTCATTTATTCATTAAAAGATTTCATTAATATTTAACATCGAATATAAGCAATTGAGTAAATGAGCAAATGAGCAAGGCTAAAGGCAAATGGCAAAACAAAGGTCACACTTAATATCAATAAATATTAGATAATAAATTAGTATTCATTCATTTTAATAGTTTATCAAATGGTTTCGGATAACAATATTTAATGAATTAATTTTATCTCCAATTAATAGAAATGTAGTGTAATTGTTAAGAGTTAACACTTAATAGTTAATTTATCTTTATATTGTTAATTGTTTATTGAGAGACATTCAGTTCTTATAGAAGTGAATATCAAGAATAAAGTTATGATTTCTTGTGTCGCAAGAGTTGAACAATGAGTCCATCTGTCGGTCGACAATTGGTGACAAACCTCTCAAACAAAATATACGAAAATCGGTTAAATCACATGAATTTCGATCCTTTCGGTGAGTTTTCATAAGTTAAAGCCTTTATTTCATTTCAAATAAGTTTTATATTCTTTTGCCTTAAATTGTCATCAAATGGTTTACAATAATATTTTGTTTGAATGCAATGTAATATCGATGACAGAAGTAATGCAATCAATAATAGCATTAAAAGCGTTATTATTAGTTGTTTTGAGGACCGCATTCATTGAACAATACATTTGGCGCTAAACCACAAAATGGATGCATTCTTAGTCTTTGGGTGTGTCTTAGCATTAGTGACCGCTAACTGACCAAAACATTTCCTACTTTTGCCAATATTAAAGTTTAATCATTTATTTTATTAAAATTAAATTAAAAGTTAATAATTTTATTTTATGCAAATTCCCTACTTTTGACTCAATATTTCATTATAGCATCAAATATGGCTCATCTCTACTATAAATTACGATTAATTTCGTTATTTTAGGATTTAATTAAGAGTTTAATTATTTTATTGTTTACAATTAAATCACTGCTTAACTATTCTTTTAAATTAAATTTAGTTGAGTTTTGTTTACTTCATTCACTTCTTTTTATAGAAAATTAGTTTAAAAATATATTTAAATTTATTATAAAAAAATTTGGGGTCACTTCTTATATAAGACGTCTTTGATTAGTATTTGAGACTCTTTTGACTCACATCGACATAAAGACAAACAAAAATTACTTCAAATAAAATAATTGACTAAAAATTTAAACAAAAATTTTTGGATAATTTTTCCGTAAATTATATAAACTTTTTATTTGTTTATTTATTTTTATTAATTTCTGTTAATTTGTTTTGATTTTAGTTTTAAACAAAAGAAGTCTTTGTTTTTTTAATAAAATCTATCAATGATTCATTGATTTTAGTGAAGACTTGACTTCAAATCTGTTTTGATCTCATCTTAAGTATTATTTCTTCAGAAAAGAAGACAATTTACTAAAATTATGGCGCGCGGAGGACGTGGAGGCAGAGGTCGCGGAAGAGTGGCCAGAACTCCAGAATCAACGGCAGCCATAACTAATCCACAGCCGGAGGAAGAAGAAGAAGAGTTGACAAATGAAGAAACTGAAGGATCACAAGAAGGCAATACTGAAGAGGAAGTGATTGATATTTCTGAAAGTAAAGAACCTAAAGTTGACAGAAGAAAACCTCAGCTAAAGGCCAAACCTGAGCCGACACCGGAACCAATGATTACAGTGAAAAGGCCCGGTCGACCCTTTAAGAAAGGAAAGTTCAATACTCCAGTGACCGCAACCCCTGAAACCAATAACAGTGCAAACAGTAATAGTGACGGAGAGATCAGCGAAACTCAAATTGAAGGAAGTGCTGAACCCGTCCGTAAACGCGGACGTAAACCAAAAGAACCCATAAAAGAAGAGGACAGATATGTTCCCAACACTGACTCCAAAAAGAGGGGTATTTCTAATGACTACTTTTTATGAAGTATTAATTGATTTCATTAATAACAGGTATTATGGCTGAGGGAAACACTTCTTTGCGTCGAAGGGATCAGATTAAATCAAAAGCCAGATATTCGCCGCCACCATTTGACACCCCTAAACGCGAGAGGGGGTCCGCCATTAAATTTCCGTCAACCACTTCATCGACGGCGCGTTACGTTAATGAAAGCGATGACGAAGAAATGGTTTCGGTTTCGCCCACTTTTAAACTGTCGACTGATGTCTCTCCTCCGCGACGAAAGGTTATCGCCAGTCGTCCCAACGAATCAGTGGTTCACTCCATTGAAAACGTTGGCGTTTCAAAGATAGGCGACGGCAGTAAACTTGTTGTAACTCTTCCGGACGGTTCTACCGTCAAAGTGGACGCTTCCAGCAGTAGTTCCAAAAAGGTTGCCTTCAAAGGAAGTAAAAAGGTTGGCGATAAATCTATTGAAATCGATTTCGATGACGCCGGAGCTAAATCTGATCCACAGGACGACGATTATAAACCCTCCAGAAGTCGCAAAAAGCCCGAAGAGATTAGGAAAGAGGGGGACAAACCTAAAGTGATTCAAACTTATTCACGGATTACTCCCAAACAAACGGCTCCTAAATTGTTAGCTATATCTCAGACTCAACTCCAGTCTAATATGAGCGCCGGTAAACCCGTCGGCGATAAAATAACGCCTAAATTTGTGACGACTTCTACTCAACCAAGAAGTAATCAAAGACGACCAAACCCTTCGACCACTAAATATATCGATGGAATGCCTGATATAAATGAATGTACACTCGATATCGAGAATGACTCTCAAATGACTAAACTTCCGGACAGAATATTATTATTACACTCAGAATTACCCCTAAAACTGGCGCTGAGTATAGAACACGAGGACGAAACATATCTTTTTAGACAAATTGTAAGTCCAATGGAAACAAATCGATACGTTTGTCTTCTTTGCAAAGGAATTGACGTCAGTTTTGCCGCAAAAGAAGAAAAGGATATTATATCCCACTATAAAACTTTACATGAGTTGGAAGTCGTGACCGCAAACGCAAAGTTTTCCGAAGATATAGTTTTCATATGTCTTCCAAAGTCTATTCTGGAACAGTTGACAAACAACAGGAATTCAATTCCACTGAATGCACCTTGCCAATATTGTGGTGATGAGGTCAGACTTATTAATATTGAAAATATGAAACAACACTATTGTTTGGAACACAATAAGGAAGTGACCATGATAGAACAAGAAGAGATTCTTAAAATGCATTTATTCTTTTATTGTTCGCAATGCAAATATAAGTCCAATAATTTTGATTCTCATCACAAACATATGAAAGAAGAACACAAAATGAAGAGCTATAAGTGTAAAAACTGTGTTCTCATAACTCAGGACTTAACTCGACTAAAGACACACTTTCGAGCTAAACATATGATTAATAGCGCCAATCAAAATATGCAGTGCTATTACTGTCACGGATTGCTTATAGGAATGGATCGTTTGAATAAACACATACAACAGTCACATATGGTTCAAACGGGTCCCACAGAGTTCTCGTGTGTCGCTTGTCTTAAGCCTTGTGGTCGCGGCAAAGACCTCCTGACTCACGCACAGAACTGTCCTAAAGCTGGAGTCAAAGATAAAGAAAAAGACGATAAATATAAGATAACACTTAAAATGGAAGCAAATGAAAACGATTCAGAGGCCGCCATTTGTTTCCTTTGCGGCGATGAGTTTGAATCAAATGAGATCTGTATTCTTCATCAGCACCACATTCACATGAAATGGGTCTCAGATCTCAAACGATATACTAATTCCAGCGCAGACATGTCTGAATCATTTCCTAAAGAACTGACAATCGACGACTTAACCCCTGAAGAACAGCTTAGAAAGTCTAAAGTAGAGACAATAGTTGGCCACTGGTGTCGAATGTGTGACCAAATGGTTAAAGTATATCGTCTTTATTACCTCCATATGGCTAACTATCATAAATTGGATAAAGAATTTCAATGTAATGTTTCCAACTGTAAAATGCAGTTCACATCTGCCGAACAGTTTCAGGTATTCAATGATTTTTAATTAAATTTTAAAATATTTTAATAATTTTATAATTTTTTAGGAACACATAATCGCTACAAATCACACACAAAAGACTATTATTACACATCCGGACGAAGTATGTATTCATTCGTTAGTTTTGTTTTATTAGTGTTTTCGTAATAACAGGTATTCGTTTGCGCGTATTGTGATCTTTATTTCGGATCTGATGAAGATTTGGTGAATCACTTGATTACTGATCAACACATAAACAAATTTACAGCTTCGGGTCATTTCCATCGAACAGAACCCCGTAATTACAAATGCAAAGCCTGTCATACATTCTTTGGTATGAAAGAGTCTTATATTCATCATTTGGAGACCGAACCCCATCAATACAATTGTCCCTATTGTGGGATATCAACGGCTACTCCGAGTCAGTCCATTCTATTTATTTAACTGAATGTCTAATAATAACGAATATATGATTTCACGAATAGGTTCGCGTCGGGCGCACATTCAGAACACTCACCCTGATAAATTACAGATTTGTGAAGAATGTAGTGAACCACAAATCGATGTTTTGGCTCATTTTGTTTCTCATGGATTCGCTTTTGAGTGCAAGAAATGCATCAAAAAGTTCTATAATAGGGAACAATTGAATGCCCACATGGAAGTACATCAGGACCCTATCATATGCACGTGGCCTGACTGTGGACGTACTATCACTACTCGTTCAATGCTCGTCACTCATTATAGGGGCCACAAAAGTGAACATAAATGTGGAGTTTGTGGTCAAGGTTTGTCTCTTTCTCTCCTTTTATTTATTAAATTGAATTTAAAATTATTTGTATTTTTATAGCGTTTTGGAACATAAATATGTTGAATAGTCATCAGCGCTCACATCAGACCATTCAACGCGTAAATCCACAAAACATTGTTCCACAAAAAGCATCTCCGGGTCGGCCCACATATACAAAGAATCCAATTATACAATCAATTCCAAGAAGTGATCAAAATATGATTAAATTTCCGGCGCCTCTAAACGCCACTCAATTGAAATCAAAATTAACAGGAATTAGTCCATCCCTTGGCATCCCTTCGAAGTCACCTCAAGTTAGTTCTACTATAATTAAATGCGGTCACTGTTCCGCTCTATTCAAGAATCCCAAAGACTTAGCCGGACATAAATGTGTCAAAACAACGCCCAGACCTGAAGTATCCGATGAAAGCAAACTTTTAGAATTAGCTGCCAAAGCAGCACAGGCTACCCAAGCCACTAAACCAACTCCAAAACCCGCTCGAAGTCGGAGGCAATCACCGAAGAAAGCAGTTCAACAGCAACAACAACAACAACCAGTAATTGATTTAAACGCATTGACTCAAAATATCGCAAATCAATCAGAAGACGGCACTCAAGTCATTATGATTTTAAATCAGGAAACCGGAGAACTCATGGAAATTACTGCTCCTCAGGGAATGGCTGTTTCTGAAGTCATTAATTCACTTAATTTTGTCAGACCTAATGTGGGTGAAAGCCTTGCCATCGCTTCAAACGGTTCCGATTCCGTTGCTTTTGAACAACAAGAACTTCAGGTACAACAAAATGCAGGACAAGAAACAGTTGTGGTGGCACAGTCTTCTTCTGCAGACACTCAAGTGGCCCAACAAATTCAAAGCACTAGCAGTGAGTCGGGCGCTCAGGAACAGACTATTATGTTGCCCGCAAACTGTTTCAATGAGGACGGATCCCTTACTTTGGATGCGGCCACTCTCGCCAGTCTTAATCTCGGTATTGCTGTTGACGGCAACGGAGAACTGACTACTGATGGCAACACTACTTTTATTATAGACACCTCTCAGAACAGATAAGACTCGAAGACTATTCTCAGACTAACTGTAAGAAATCACTCAATTAATCAAATATTTATTACTTTTTTTCAAATTTAGAGCTTATTTAACAACAATTGAATTAAATGGACGGACAGATGACATCTCATTTCCTTTACAAACAAATATTTGAATCAAATGATCGAAACATAACTTCAATTAGTGTTTCATTAATTAAATTTCTTTCAGTTTTCAATTCATAAAATTTGGTATAATTTCAGATATCATTAAAATACGAATAATATTATAATTATATATTTAAATCATTTGAATTAAAAATACATTCATTGCTTTCGTTTTAAAATTTAATTTTTCAATAAATGTTTTTTTGAGAAAAAATAGTTTTCATTAAAATTTGAATATAAATTACATTAAATTAAAATAAAATGAAATTCCTTTACATTTGACTAAACATTTATTAATATTTTAATATATTTATTCACTTTTTAAGTAAAATAATTTTTTTTTCGTTTTCTTTTACACATTTTTGGGGATAAATTAAAATATTAACAAATAGAGGGATAAAAGATCCGACCTTAAAGAGGGTAAACCCCAACCAATGTTTGTCCAAACACTTAATGTTAACTTTTTTCAGATGTATTTTGGAATAACCTTTTATCCATTCCTTCTTAAGTGTTATTTTTATTAAAAGTGGACATTTTAGCCAAAACATTTTAACCCTCCCTTTCCCAGTTTCTGAAGTCATACTTTTTAAATATATGAACTTGCTCAATTTGATGAAAGATTTTCATAACAATGTCTTATAAAAAGTTATTTATAATTCACTTAAAATTGTTATTAAATTATAAAATTTTTGTTTTCATTGGACACATTTAACAATGATCAAGGACAATTTTATTTTTTAATATTTTATTAATTTAATCCAAATTTTAATAAAAATATTCTTTTATCTTATTTTTGTAATAAAAAATGATTTATTGGTTTAAAATTTGATGAAATATTGAATTTTTTTAATAAATTAAATAAAAGAATATTTTATTAGAAATCATTTACAGAAAATATTCAGATCTAATTCTTGAAGCGATTGTTTTTGTCGAAACAAATCAATTAAATGTTTGAGTCGTTCTTTAGTGAAGTTGTCATCAGATTCTCTCATAATTTTAGATTTAAGTAAAAGTTTACAGATATATAACAACCAATTAATGTTTGTTTTCGGAGTAAATTTGTTCCAATCATTGCTTTAAAATAAATACAAATCTTTTAAAAATTAATTTAAATTGAATTCAATACTTCGTAAGTTTGACCATTGATTGATAGCATTTGTCTTGTGATGAGAGCTCAGAGCCTTCATTAAATTTCATTATATTCGTCAGATTCTTGCAGTGAATTCTGTTTCCTAAACACAAAAAGAGTTTATAATTTTCTTTAAACAAAATATAAGGAAATGTTTAAACCGATTCTAATCCGTGAAAATGTTGTGTCGATTATAACGGCTTCAAAGCCTTCGCTGTTAACAGAAAAACGATTGAAATTATATATGAAATGAATCTTTTGTTTAGTCGTCTCTTTAATTAATATATTGGAAATATGGAGGTCTCTGTGCTCGAACTCAACGGCCGCTTCAGCCACAGCCAAACCAATTGTCAACTGAAGAACAACACTTAAAAGTTGTGATGAAGTGATGGATCTGTTCTGAGTTTTAATCAAAAAGTTTTAATTTAAAAAATTTGAATATTTTTATACTTTAATTGCTTTCCAAAGGGGTTGTCCTCCGAATGACATTATAAGTATAGCATATTCTCGCGCTGTTATTAACCATAGATTTAAAGTAAAAATAATTATAAGAAAAATCATTTCAATGAAAAATGAATTCTTACGAATCGATATAAAATCTTCAAATATTTCTTCTTTTATTGGCGGCAATTCATCACTGATTTTATTTTTGAGAAGGAAAGGGGGGATATTCCCCGAAACTAAGTATTTGCCGAAAACTTTTGGAAAACAATGGGTTTCATATCTCTCTAATGAATGACTTAATTTTGAAAGTTCTCTGAATTAAGACATTTGTCATTAAAACTAATATTAAGATATTAAAGAAGAGTTTACTCGCTTATTTGAAACTCATTGTGAATTTCATCGAATAAACCATCTCTTGATCTAAATTCTGGTCCTCTAATCCGGTTCTTCAAATCAAAACTTATGGCACGAATTACTTTTAAAACAATCATTTGTTTGATATGTTTGTGATAACCACTGAATAGTTCGGCATAAGAGCCGTAATCGAAACGAACCAAATCTCGAAAACTTTGATTAAAGCAAAAATTTTATTCAATCATTTATTGAAAATTTTATACTTATTTAAGAAGATGTCAAAAGACAGAACTGAATTGTCGTCACAAAAGTTAAGAAAAGAATTACGACTGAAATCGTTTTCCATAATTTTCTGGATTTGTTTTAAAAATAAATTCTCCTCTAATTCTTCTTTAGTCACACTTTTATCGATAGAATCCTATTTTGAAACATATTTAGAGTCAAATAAAAATGAAAAATAGTTTTTACTTTTGAATTGTTTTCATCCGAAGTCTTAAAATTTTTGACGAATTTATTCCAATTCTTTTTCATTTTAAAAGATATTTATTTTATTTAATCTTAACTTCAAATAAAGTGAAACAAATTCTAACGAACTTTTATTTAATTAAAACTTAAATTCAGTTAATATTAAATTATTCGTTAATTTTTATTCTTTGGCTCACGTTTTGATCAATTAATAGATAATTAGAGAAAGAGGGGACCTCTGACTCTCGTCTAAAGGGGGTATTTTTCCGATTTTTGGCTCCAAGGGGGTGTATTCCGGAGTATTCCCCCCCTATTTGCTATCCCTGATTATATCATAAATTACATTAACCTAAAGTTTAAATAAAATTTGTAAAAGTGTGAGAACACAAACTTTTTCAAGTCTTTCAAATAATGTTCCGTAGATTTTAAGTTTGTCTTCATTTGTGATAATAACTAAATTATATCCGATTTTCACCAAATATTCGAAGTATTGCAAACCGATACCATCCTTAGAGCCAGTAATGATAATCCACACATTTGTCTATTTAGTACAAAAGTCGAGGCAAAGGCCATAACCCAAACCTGTGTTCAAAATACTTATTTCCTGTTAATAGGAATGAAAACTAAAATCGATAAAAGTTGTGATCCTTTTGATGAATGCTCTCAATTTTCATCGAAATAATTATAGAATTTAATAAACTTTTGATTATTGTTTTGAATTAAAGATTAAAATCAGATTTTGACCGAAAAGTTTTATTGATTACAAAAAAGCTTACAATCAATTAAATGAGTGTTTCGAGAATAGATATAAATCAAATAAATACAAAAATTTATTTTAAATTCTATGTAATTAAGTGTTAACCAAAAATCATTATATTTATGGAAATAATTGTTAAAATTGTTTATACAGTTTTACAAAAAAAATAGTATTTTTTATAAAGAAATTATAAAGAAAACTAATGAAAAGGAATGAAAGAAATTAAGAAAAATTAATGAAAGTTTTGTTGAATTCATTGCTATTATTAGTTATTTCGTTGAATTAATTGATTCATATATTGTTGCAACGAATCATTTTCTTCAATAAATATTTTACTGAAAATAAGATTAAAAATCAATTGAAATATGTTTTAATAAAATGTAATAAAGACTGACAGAGAACTGATTCTGTGTTTAAGGGGCCATTCCTTCCATTTGATGTCTACTTTTGTTTCCAACTCTTCGTTAGACATCATTTTTGATTCATCTTTGAGTTGATTCAACTCTTTTATAACTGAAAATCATTTAAATAAAAGTTAAGAAAAATTATGAAATTTTTGAATAATTGTTAACTGACGGCACTCTTTC
>JAQFZM010001555.1:0-17655 GCA_034695785.1 Galumna obvia | reverse complement strand
TGGTAATAGTATTTAAGAATGCAAAAAAAACTACTCCCAAAACTACTCGATTTTCCTATCCTAGCTTATAAGCAGTGATTACAGATTATGGACTTGCAGTGCTTAGAGAAGCAAAAATAAGTGAGCGTTTTCATTATTCGGGAAAATCATTTGTGTTTAAATTTTATTGTTTTTCTATTTAAAAAACTGATACTAATTATCAAATATATTTTCAATGAAATTTAAACAATTTTTCAAAATATAAAAATTCAATAATTTCAAATTCAATAAATTTATCAATTATTTCTTTAGAAATTTTCAATAAAAATAAACAATTTATAAAATAAACAATTTATAAAATAAATTGGTTTACTTTCAAATGACAAGCATTGAAATGAAGAAATTATTGTAATTTTATTTATTTATAAGCTTTAAATAAACATAAGTTCAGGTCTTATCTGAATTATCCGGTTTTTCAAACGCTCACTTACTTTTGCAACTCTAAGCACTGCAAGTCCATAATCTGTATTCACTGCTTATAAGGTTTTCGTTTGAGGGGCGCCTCAATTGAGTATTGGATTTAAAGAAACATTTCTTAAACTGAGTTCTGAAATGAGAGCTCAACCAAAAGAAAATAATAGAATTACCGAAAGTCGTTAAACGGAATATTTCATAAAATATGAAACACCCGATAGACTCAGGACAGGAATACCTTTCCTTTAGAACTATCTTTGATCGATAGGTAATGAAAATATAAGCCGTGTTTTTGACAATAAATAACATTAAAATACTTAACAATCGTTTCGTTATTTCACATCCGTTGTATTGCGATGTCATTTGAATGCCTCGAATACTATTTTTATAAACTAGTAATAAATGAAATATAATTCTTAAGGTAAGGAAAATCACTATTATTGTAGGTATGGTAAACTCAACTACCATGGACAGTATATAACTAGCCTGGGTAAATTGGAATGGAATTTGACTCAAATATTTTCCGTCATTAATACAAATGACTTCAGTTGTGTTGTAATTATAAAAGTCTATATCATTATGAGTAAGGAAAGGGAGGGACAGAACACCACTTGACATCCAGATTATTGCCAGGATCACTTTTATGCTGATATTATCAAAGGGATTGTTGAAGACTTTGGTTATTGCATAATATCTGTTGAATTAAAGATAAACTAGTTTATTTTGCAATAATTTAGCTAATTTGAAATAATTTGCCACTCTCTAAAACTATCTTGATAATCTCATACCTATCCATTGCAATGACAACCATAGTAAATGCCTCGACATATAGTGAAACGTTTTCCAAATATTTGTGCACAGAATGTATTATATGAGCCAATAATGAGTAATCGTTTATAATCCATATAATGACTACAAATCGGGGAATAATTGAGACAAAAGTTAGTAAAGTGTCGGAGAGACCGACGTTTGACATCAATATCTTTGGCCGAAAACAAGTGAAAGATTTTCTCATTTTTCTGATCACATGAATACAAGTTATGTTTGAAAGGACACCAATTATCTGACAGAAGAGCACAAATGGTAGAACTAACTCTTCTAATGGGTTCAGTGCCGGACAACTAATTAATAAAATGGACAAGATTATACTTTTAATTTATATTTAATATATATAATACCGAATTAGCAAGATAACTTACATGACTTTCCTAATATACATTATTACAATAGAGAAAATAGAAAAGAATATTCAATAAAAAGAATGAACTCATAATAGTAAACTTGCACAATCCTTTGAAATTTGTCTCAAAGTTCTATTCAATATATAAATAAATATTAAGTGTTTGTAAACATAGAAATGATATCATAAGAGGTAAAAGATAATTGAACTACAGAGATGATCAAGGATATTTTTATTATCTTTTTATGTATTATTTAATTTAGTAAGATGCTAATTTTAAATAAATACTCTTGATATTTTTAAAATTTTGAAATATATAACTAGTTTAACCAATATTTGCTAGGTATGTTACCAAAGAATTTTAATGAATTCATTTAAAACAACCAAGTAAATTTTTAGAATGAAATAATTTCAAGTTTATCATGATAAGATAAAAACATTGTTTGAAATAAGGATTAGTAAAGAAATCCACAAAACTTCACAAGATAAATAAGGCCGACAAGGATATAACTATTATAAACTTTGATTGATAAAAACATTATCATGGTATTATAAAAATAGAACAAAATATTTATAAAAAATCTCTTGAATTAAATGTTGTAATTAAAAATTAGTCTTAAATACATTTTCTTTATATTTTATTTAATATTTAAGACAAAAAATGTTTGTTTTGATTCAAATTTTTTTTATTCTTAATTTTTTATAATTTCTAAAAATTTTAAATAATTTTTGTGAAAGTATTTTAAAATCTGTTGATCCTTTCAAAAATTAATTTGAAAAAAATATTTTATAAAATTTAAGATGCCTAAACCAATTAATTTTTTTTTGGAGAGAGAAGGGAAAGTTATAGGCATCTTGTTTATACTTAGTAAGCTCATTCTTTTAATGAATCTTAGTTGTAGTGAGACTTCATATCCTGTTATAATTATATAAATATTGTACTTGTTTTTACAATTTTGTTATTTTTTGAAAAAAATTACTTTATAAGAAATAAGATGCATGCACCAATTAGTTTTTTTAGAAAGAGAAAAGAAAGTTGTATGCATCCTACAGTTAGCAAGAATATTCGTTTAGTGAATCATATTTGTATTGAAACTTCATATCCTGATATAATTATATAAATATTGTACTTGTTTCTATTTAATTATTAAACTGAACTCTGGGCGACAGAACCACTGAAAACAACAATTGTGTACATAATTTATTCGAATGTCTTCACTGCCCTCACTTCACATATAGTATACGGCCAACTGAGCACATCATTTACTAACATTTGGGATTTGTATATAAAGAAATGTATGAAATCAAATTATATATTTTTCATATTTCAATTATTATAACAACTATTTCAATGGCATCATCTGTTCGTATAATAAAGTTAGACATTTCCATTCCATCGATGGCCGAAGAGTCCATTAAAATAATGTGTTGTTATGACTTAGAAAGGGATAGACTTTTATCGGTAAAATGGTATAAAGACGGAAACGAATTTTATAGATATGTACCTCGCGATTGGCCACAATTTCAGTATCTGGAAATGCCCGGTATTAAAGTAGATCTCTCCCGATCACATAAAATGTCACTTTATTTGCAAAATATCAGTATGAGTACCAGTGGCAAATATCGGTGCGAAATTACTTGTGAAGCACCAAGCTTTAATACAGCGAAAGCTGAAGAATATTTACACATAAGTGTATTAAAATCGAAAGGTCACAGAATTACAAACGAAGGAAAGTTTAGTGAAATGCCTGGAGATATAGTGTCGGGGAACTGTACTTCACCCAAATCCAAACCTAAAGCTTCCATCAATTTTACAGTTAATGAAGAATTGTTAGGGAATGGCTATGACTTAGAGCACAGCAAAACACTTTTAGTTTTAGCTCTCTTTACGTTTAGTATATTCAGTATAATTAATGTTTGAAACTGTGCACAGTTTATTTAATAAGAAGTTCTAGTTCATTTTGTGTTTCATATTTATTTTGATTGCCCGCAAATTGGGCCTAGACAAAGGCCGAGACATTAATTTAGATTGTTTAAGTTCTGAGTATTATTATTTACTAAAATTTTTAAACTCAGAACTTTTTTTTAAGAATTTGTATGAGAAAAGAAATAATTTTTTTTTGTAAAAATGCCAATTCCATATTATCATGGTTATATTTTTATAAACCTACATATCTTAAATATTCATCATATAAATATTTACTTTATTTTAATAAATATTTTTATTAATTTTGTGTTACTTTTAAAAAAAATTATCTTATAGAAAATAAGATGCATACACCAATTATTTTTTGGGAGAGAGAATAGAAAGTTGTAGACATCCTGTTTATATTTAACATGCCATTCCTTCAAAGAATAAATTTAATTCTTATTGTTTTACATCCTGTTAAAATAATATAAATATTGTAATTATTTCTATGCAGTAACTCTTTTTATTTATAGATCTCTTTATGTTAACTTAATATTAAGTTTAATCAATGTTTGTAACTGTGCACAGTTTGTCTAATAAAATGTTCTAGTAAAATTTGGGTTTCATAATTATTTCATGTCTTCAGTTAAATAAGTATTTAGGTTTGAATCAAATGTTTTAATGTTTAAAATCAATCAAAGCATTGTTTACAGACCATTAATGACAAAACTTCAGAAATCTCTTGATCACTTAAATTAACTGAAATTAACCAAGGTACTACTCTTTCTATTAAAGATATAAATTGTATTATACAACTTTATCTAAACGCAAGCACATTTCTTAAACAGAAAAAACATAACTATTTTTGTAAAGAAAATTATTTACTATTTAAAAAAATAATACATAATTTCTTTGAATAAAATATAGGTCGAGATAATAAGTATCATATTTTATTGATATACAGTCAACCACAAAATAGGGAGGAATAATTTTTTAAAAGGGAAAACAAATTTAACTAGGTTTTAGTGGGAATTTTTAAATCAAATTTATATCACTATTTCATTAGATAATCTGGTTTATAAAATATACAAAAGTTTGAAAATAACCATGCAATTTTTAAAAATTTACTGATTTTTGTAAATTATTCCAAAAATCAGCAAAAATTTTACAAATCACCTTGTCAATCTTAAGCCATTTGAGATATTTTGAAAATTCCAAAACTATTTTGTGTAGAATTAAAAAAGGAAAAAAGCAATTTCTAGGATTTTAACTTAGACAACAGATTTTAACGTGAGATTTAAAAAAGTTCATTTTTAGTGCCTTCGTAAAAATTAAACAAAAAGTTTTCAAGATAATTAAATTCTGTTTAATAAATATTAAACTAGATATGATATGCTCTTTTAAAAAACAATGATAAAATAGATGATAAATAATGATTAAATTATATTTTATGCAAGAATACATTATTTATTTTAATATTTAAGAAATAATAAGTTACAAAGATATTATAGATAACATTTATTAACATTTATAACATGTGTTTAAGTTTTAATATAATCTATAAAATATATTTTTCAAAATTATCAAAAATTAAATGAATAAATCAATATTAAGTGTTTTAAGTTTTGTAAACAAAATACATAAAAATAATAATTGTTTCATGAAAAAATTATTATAAACATAAATTATGATAAAATATTTTCCCAAAGAATAAACATGGTCATCTTTTGTTACATTAGTAGCAAATTGTTAAATAATGAATCAACCAATCAACCCTTAAATTAATTATAATTTTAATCATTTATTTATAAATGTGTAGGCATTCTGGTTATAGTTAGCAAGCACATTCTTTAATGAATAACTTTATATTTTATTGTTTTACATCCTTTTATAATTGTATCATATATTGCCCTTGTTTCTATGAATTAACTCTTTTAGTTTTTGCTCTCTTTATGTTACCATTATATTCAATCCAAACTATGTTTGTATCTGTGCACAGTTTGTCTAATAAAAATGTTTTAGTTTATTTTGTGTTTTAATAATTATTTTTATGTCTTCAACTGATCCGACGAGCCATGGATTTGAACCACCGACATTTTAATGCCTACAACTGGCGCCGAGACCCATACTCTTATGTTTTTAGCTCTCTTTATGTTCATTTAATTTTAAGTCTAATATATGTTTTGCAACTGTGCACAGTTTGTCTAATAAAATGTTCTAGTTCATTTTATATTTCAAAATTATTTGTATGCCTTCACTGGTAAGACGAGAAATAGTTATGAAATGCCGACCGTTTGTTGTGTTCTATTATTTGATTGGCTTCAAATGGCGCTGATACAATGGCCGTTCAGTGGATTTGGATATCTCTGACCAAAAACATCAAAAGTTTTACCCAAATTTTTTTAAGAGGAGAAGAATTCTTGCTTTTAAATAATTTTTGGGCATATTTTTTTACAATTGGTTTGATGTTATAAATTATTATACATGTATATATCAGTAAAAATATGATAACCAAGATATAAAAGTTGTGAATTAAAACTAATGACAGTAATTGAAAATATAAAAATGAAGAAATATTTGAATAATAATGGAAATAATATTTTGAGAAAATAATTTTGAGTTAAATTTTTTATATTGGACTGATGTAAATACTGATATATTATTTTATGATTGTTTGTTCAAATCAGAAAAGTTTTAAAGGTTTTTGTCATTTTGCAAAGTTTTTAATTGAAAAATTCTTGATTTTTTATTTTTGCAATTATTCTAATTCTTTGTTAAATTAAAATAATAATTTTTTTCTAAAATTATTATATATTTAATAATTATTTTTATTAGCAAAGATATTCTTACATATTGAAATGTTTTTTTTATGGAGAGAAGGAAAAGTTGTAGGCATCCTGTTTATAGTTAGCAAGCACATTCTTTAATGAATAACTTTATATGGTATTGTTTTACATCCCTTTTTAATTGTATAAAATATTGTTCTTGTTTCTATGCATTAACTCTTTTAGTTTTTGCTCTTTTTATGTTAACATTATATTCAATCTAATCTATGTTTGTATCTGTGCACAGTTTGTCTAATAAAAATGTTCTAGTTCATTTTGTGTTTTAATAATTATTTTTATGTCTTCAACTGATCCGATGAGCCATGGATTTGGACCAACGACATTTTATTGCCTACAAATGTTTATTCAATATTTGAAAATGAATAAATTATCAAACAGTAATATTTCATCTTTGAAATTACAAAAATATTGTAATAAATGAATGAATAAAAAGTTCTAAACCTAAAAATAATAACTAAATTATTTATACATAAGTAATTTAATTTTGAAGAATATTTGTTTAAATAATTTTAATGGAAAATAATTTCCACGAAATGATAATTTAAATAATCTTAATTTTGATATAAAAATTAATTGATTTTTAAACTGTAAGGACTTTTAATATAATTTTTATATGAGATTTTCAAATTTATTTCTTTAGGACTAAACAATTTATTCGTTAAATAAATTTTTTGGTGAATTTTTTAACTCTTTTACTCAATTTGTTTAAATAACAAAATTTTATATTTGTTGATATAAAATATCTGATAAAATGTTTAGATTCAAGGTTTTGTGTCAATAGCTTTATTTATATATAATCCTTAAAGTTTATTATAACAAAAATAACTGCGTTATAACAAAGATATTTATTCATTAAGTGCTTTTGTTTTCCATTAATAAAATGCCTGGATATGATAGAAATAGAATTGTTGACATAACTGAAGAGGTTTTAAAAGAATTTATTTGTGGTATTTGTCTCGAAGTGTTTTGTAAACCAACGTTTAATGAATGTTGTGGACAAACATATTGTTATGAATGTATTAATCAATGGGTGTCTCAAAACAATAACTGTCCATTTGATCGAAAACCACTAACTCAGGACCAATTAAAAAGTTCATCAAAATTAGTACACAATTTATTTGGTAGTCTGAAAATAAAGTGCGATTATCAAGACCTTGGATGTATTAGTGTTGTAAAAGTGAATGATATCGAAAGTCATTTAAAAAATTAGTGCATTTATAATCCAAATCGCAAATGTGAAAAATGTAGTCTTACTTTGATCAATCACTCAGATAAAGAATGCAATGAAGAATTGTTTAAAAATTTAATATCTATTAAAAAAGAACACGATGAATTTGTGGCCAAGACAAAATCGGAAAAGATAGAGCTCGATTCGCGTATCACAGAATTGGTAAACAAGACTTGAAGAAAAGTAAGGAATTGGATGTAAGTTTTACCATGATAATTTTTATTTATTAAAATCCTTTTAAACTAAAGTTAAATATCAGAATACTATAGAAATGGCCAAAAATCACTTAAACGATTACGTCATTGAAGATAATGATGGAATTAGTAGAAGACTTTCTGAAATATTGGTTCAAAAATGTAAAAATGCAATTCTGACCAAAAATTCATACTTAGATATTTCACAAACCCTTTTAAAATCTCAAGCAAACTTTGTCACTTGGCAGGTCATAACATTGTCTCGTGGGATGGGCTCATGTGTTTTAGAATACACTAAAAAGTATTTCAAAATTCGTTTCAATAATTTAATTATTATTATGTTTAATACTGATTAAAATTATTATACATTTATTATTAAATGAAATAATTATCAAATTATATTTAAAAGTTTCTTAATTAGTGAGAATAAAATGATTTTATATTCTTTCCGTTCATTTGTTTGAGCTATGTTAACATGGTCTATTAAAATTTAAAAATGTTTCTAAATAAAATAAACTCAAATTCAAATATTTATTTCTGTTTCCTCATGATATTAAAAAAAAATTCTCTAAATCTTTGATATTATTGTTTTATTTGTAAATTGATAATTTTTTACTCAATTATTTTAAATAAAAATATATGATATAAAAAAATATTTGTAAATAAAAAAATAATTGAAAATAAACTTAAATTTCATTAATATTCTCAAGAATATTTTAATTTTGCTCGTTAATTAATAAAAAATGTCAGGTTTCCCGAAATAAGGCGAAATAAGTAATTTTAAATAAATCTCGAAACCAATTCACTTAAAATTATCGGTCTTTCAATGTAATTAAGTACGTAATAATACCTTGAACACTCTTAAGAAATTGTTTATCATAACAGGTCTAAAATATGTTTTGAGATAATAATATGATTCCCCTAAAAGGAGAAAATTTTAAAAATCTATGAAATACAGTAAAACCTCAATTTTTTTTAATTCTATATCTATAAACCTCAATATCTCGACCCAAAATCTTAATTTATATGATAATATTGGATTGAAATTTACCTCCATATCTAAGAAACCCACATAACTCAACAAACTTTTATTTCTCAACTCCGGTTAAGTTATAGAGATTTAACTGTATCAGAAAAACCAATAACAATTTTTGTTAACAGAGTTCTGCTGATTCTGTGCCAAATATAATGATTAAACCTGTATTTTTATTATTTGTATTCACTTTAGTGATGAAAAATTTTACTTTTATTTATTAAAATATGCATATTCTATTTTCGCCTCATATTTTATTTATCAAGGTGAATTGAATTTTATAAGCCAGACATAAAATCCTTGGTCAGATTTGTCTTAGCATTAAGTAAAGTTACTCATAAAGAGAAAAAATTAATGGGGAAAATATCATAGGATTGAGTGAATTAATAATCAAATAAATTTAAATAAAATGGCCATAAAAATCATCTTGCTCCTTTAAATGTGTTTTGATATAATTAAGTTATAACGAGGTGTCAATTAAATTTTGGACCGAATATTTTGTTCAATAAATTTTTTTATAGATTAATTGGATTAAATTTAGTCTTAAAATCAAATATAAGAATATTTAAGGATAAGAAATCATTTATCTAATGGCCCCAATTCTTTTAATTGTAATGTCCAAGCGCTTTCATCCGACCCCTACCCCTTTTCTAGTTTAACAGATTTTTCAAGCCCTCTCTTAGAAAATGAGCTAGAAAAATTTTTTTTGTAATCAGATTTAGTCATAAATTTAGGTATAGTATCAATAATAGTTGTATTTTAATTTTATAAAGAAAAATATAAATTATTTGATGAATTATCTAGCTTAAAATAATTTTCAAAATATTTGAAAAATTAAAATTTACAAAAATGAATTTATTGCTAATAATACTATAATTTGACATTTATTTTTAGGATTTCAAAATATTTTTGGTGATTTCTTTCTTAATTAACTCATAAAGTGTTTCTATTTAGTCAATTTCTATTAATATTTATGTAGGCATTAAATTTTTTACACCTGAATATAAGTTTAAACCATCGGAGTGAAGAATATTTTCATAGAATTGTGAGACCTTTGGTTTATTTGCTTTTAATAAAATTGGATCCACTTCTTATTACTTTTATTTTTATTTTTTGTTTAAATATTAAATCAACTGAATTTTTGTCATAATTTCTGCCATATTGTGTCAAACAATCAAGTTCCTAGACTTGTCTTTATTTTTTCTTAAAATGTTACGACATGTTGTGGACTACCTTTTGATTTGAGGCAATAATTTTTTCAATAATATAACTATTTTAATGAAATTTCTGTATTTATGTCTCAATTAATAAGGCTTCGTTTTTATATATAAATATCAGTATTATTTGGAGTTTTAAAAAAATTACAAGGTGAATAATTTGGTCCAAAATTTATTTGACATGACGTTATTAAATAAAATTATTTATTTATTCTGAGTCATTTAAGTTTGAAATTATGCAATTTTTTTAATATAACTTGAAATCATTAAATTTGACGTTATTTAGCCTTTTTATTAAGTTTTAAGTTATTTTTCATAAAATTTACAGCTTTTCACTTATTTTTCTTTTAATTTTTACTATTTTCGGACAATTTTTCCGAATTTTTTGCCTATTTTTTCCTTTTTCTCTAGGAGGGGGTCCCTTACATTTCGTCCTAAGTGGGGTATTTTCCCAAATTTTTCGCTCTAAGGGGGTATTTTGAAATACACACCCCCCCTAGAAAATTTATTAACCAACCCTGTTTTAGACAGAAATCTTTTTTATAATTCAATAAATTATTTAATAATAATAAAGTTATAAATATTTAAAATAATTGAGTACTACTGTATTAAAAATGTGGAGTAATTGCGAGTAAATTAAAAAGGTATTGGTTTTTGAAATACTTCTAAAAGATTTATCCCTTTATTTTCAGTATTTTAACAAAGGATAACGAATATAATGATTACAAAAATGTTTGAAACCGGGCTTTATATCGTGTATACGTAAGACTGCTTATTTTATGGGCCTATGCTTTTGGTGTTACTAAATTTTCACATTAAAATTCGTTTGTAATTACAATATTGTAGTTATGCCAAAAGCATAGGCCAATAAAATAATCAGTCTTACATATAGCCAATCCAATCATTAAAAATATAGCCGTTTTAGTCGACTCAATGTAACCCAATATTTGAATTAACTAAAAATTCATGTTATCATACCTTTACTTATGTATAAAACTATGGGCTTTTGCCGATAAGTTAATGAAATAAAAGATATAATTTTAACGACTAATAGTTAGCTATATTAAATTATCATTTAAATATAGCTTTAAATAAGAGCGAACAGTATAAACGCCATTTTATTAATAATAAAACAATAATACGTTGGGTGTCAAGTGATTTAACAAAGGGTTATTAAATAGGTCAACTTATTTGGTCACATAAACTTCATTGACAATATCGATTTGTTTACATTAATGATCCCAAATTAACATTGTTTTCATAAAAATTGGTTTTAAAAATTAGTTGACTTTACCAATGACTTGACTATATATTTATCTAACATAATTTATAATCGACTGTATATAACATAATGTTTGTATAGAAAATAATATAATCATAAATGTATTCAAAACGCTTCGCTTCTATTTTAAACTTTCTTTAATGTATTATCACATAATTGCATTCAATTTATGAAAACAATTGTGTTTTGTTTACAAACTAAAGTCATTTTTTATAAAATGAAATTAATATTAATTTAATTTTTTAAAAAATAAAACAAATTTTTATTTCATTAAAAACAAAGGTTTAAAGAAATGGCGATAAAATTCAAGAATCATTTGAATCAAAAAACGAAGTAAAGCCTAGAAAACGATAATTAAATTATAATTTAAACGACAATCGATTTAAAGACAATAATATTTTAGTTAATATTTTGATTTTTTGGCAAATATCTGCAAAAATGTCTATAAATTAGTCAACAATTATGTTGAAAAAAAGTTTGAATTATTTTTATGTTTTAATCAAAATTATATATATTTTTAGCATTTAATTAAGGATAAATTAAGAATATCGTTGAGGGAATACATCAGAACTTCTGATTCAGAAGTTTGTCTTCAGGTGTGGATCACATCTTCATAAGAGTAAATATGGTTAAGGATTAAAACCCGACCATTGATTTCAACAAACATTTCATTGAAGAAAAAGAGTCCAAACATTTGAATAAAGACATTATCGTTGATATACTTGTCTTCAATTGAAGAATATTTACTCCATTAATCTTTGGAACTGTTATTTTGGATCCTTGATATAATTCTATCCTCTTCAATATATACTAAGATATTACTTATTTCTATACCATTATCATATACATATTTTATATATTGAGGATTTGAAGTGGTTAAAATAATGCCTTCAATATAGGTTTCATTAGAATTTGCTGATAAACAACTACTTTTAAATAAATGGGTCCTTGGTAAATTTTTAAAAATAATATTAATTTACTTTATTTATTTCATATTAAATATTTATTCTATAAATTTACTTATTTATATAACATAATTAAATAAATTATTTATACCGTGTTTTTGTGAATTTCTCTAAACATTTGATAATTAACATCATGGATCCACACCAGTTGCAATTATGAATTTCAAATAAATTCGGAAAAATATCCGCAGATTTGACTCCTTCGTTTATTTCAAAATATGTATCATTTTTGGTTTAATTATAAATATATATATTATGACAAAATAATTTATTAACTTTTTGATAATTTTTAAACATTTCCATTTTATACAATTTATATTAAGAATTTTGATGATCACTTTTACCACATTATTCATGCAATTTATAAACAATTATTTACTAGTTGATATTCTGAAATTCTTACTATTGATCAATAAATATTTAAATAGAATTTTAAATTAAATTTTGATTAAATAATTATTTAATTATATTTTCATAAAAAACAAAAACCTACGAAATATTTAACAAGAACAAAGATTTAATTGATTTTTCTATATTTAGTATTTATAATTTTCTTTATAAATACCGAAAAATGCATTATAATTATATTGTGACTTGTCTTTAACCGACGCACTACAAAAGTGGACAACTTTTATTATAATTGACTTTAAATTGAATTAAACCAAAATTAAAAACATTTTACAAAAGTGTTGCACAAAAATAGTTTTTTATGCGACTGAAATATCGGCTCTCAGGTATGGAATACAACTGAATGCCATAATAACTTAAAATGTTTTTAAAAGGAAAAGGAAATACAAGTTTTAATTCATTATGATAGTTGAGAATAAATAGACTTTAAGTTTGAGTACACTCATATCGGCATGAGACGAGCAGTTGAACATAATTTGACAGTAAGTCATAGACATGTTTCACTCTCCCGGTGCTTAAAGATCACATTCCGATCGAAATATGGTTCCAGCTGACAGACGTGGACCCGATGTTGAGAACCAGTGTTGAGGTCCTCGATTTTAGCGTTAAGAGGTGATCTAATTTCGAGCACACGATGAGGTCCGGTGTATCGCGAACATAACTTCTGAAAAAATGGTAAGTTTGACGGTTGTCTTTTTTGACGAGGTCATTTGGTTTTAAGTGAAGTGGTTGATGTCGCTTATCGTATTCTCTATTTTTTTTGATTTAAAAATATCTGTTCTTTGTTTTTCTTCTTTACGTGCGGAGTCGATATCACCAGTAGTTCCAATCGAGTCTTTTCCAAACATTAGGTTATTCGGGGTATAACCAGTGATGACTAAATATATAGCAAGTGTGTCCAAATAGTCACTTTCTAGATACTTTTAGTGTGTATGCTATAACTGTATTTTAGATACTATATCATTAATAATCCTAAATATTGTTTTTACAAAACTCAATTTTTTCTAAGCGTCATCTAATTTAATTATTATTAGAAAATGAATTTACAAAAAAATCACAAGAATCTCTTCCCTCTCTCAAATTTAACTAGATAATACTGAAAATAATTCTTATCCAATATCATCTTGATTAGAACAATGAATAAACTCATAAGTTAAATTCAATGAATGAAATAGGTATTTCATCAAATCACATTGAATTCCATTACATTCTGTTTATCTATTATTAGAAAACGCAATCCAGGGTTCATTTGTTAAATTATATATCGTATATGTTTTTCCATTAAAAACACAATGCTTCCTTTCTAAACTGCTCTTGCTTAAATATATTTTTATATTTTAAAATTTTTAAAATTCTTTTAAATCAATTATTTATCCAATTTATAAACAATTATTAACTAGATGATATTTTGAAATTCTTAATCTCGATCAATTAATTACCTAAATAGAATTTTATCTAAAATTTTAATTAAATAATTATTCAATTTTACTTTCATATAAAACAAAAGTTTACGAAATATTTAACAAGTACAAAGATTATATTGATGTTTATATATAAAATATTTATAATTTCATTTTTAAATACCGAAAATTAAATGCATTATAATTTTGTATTGTAATTAAAATATATTCAAAAAAATATTTATATAAATGACTATATCATTAACAATCCTAACTATTGGTATTACCAACCTCAATTTTTCTAAGCGCCATTTAATTAAATTAATATTATTTGATAATGAATTTACAAAAAAATCCCAAATCTCTCTCTCTCTCTCTCACACATTACCTCGTAATATCAAATTACTAGATTACTTACATCTGAAAGCAGCTATGACCAATATTATCCACACTGGAAAAGAGGATAAATTCATAAAAAAAATTCATTGATTGAGCTAGATATTTTATAAGTTCATACTGAATTCCGATACAACCTGTTTTATTTATATTAGAAATTTCAATCCGAGGTGCATTTGGTAAAACAATATATCTTTTATGTTCTTCCATTATTTCTCAAAAAATAAAATTATAAATATTCCTGGTTGATTTATAATTTTAAGAACATTAATAATTATTAATATTTTAGAAAGAATAATTTTTCAATGTATTACGATTTTAATAAAATTTTGTTTATAAAAACAAAATTCAATTTTTCTCATATAATTTAATAAGTTTAAATTATAAATGTTATAGTTTTTATGATAACTTATGTATTTCCTATGCATTTATTCACATTATTCCAAATTCCAAAAAGAAAAACTACTTAATTTATAAAAATATTTTCAAATTATTCAAATTTTTATAATATTCTAATTAATATCCTATTTTCTAATTGAGAATAAATTATAAATTTTTTTAAAATAAGGTTATGTAAATACTATAAATAACTAAATTGTAAATATTTTAACAAGGGTAAACTTTTATAATAAATAAAGTTTATTTATTAAGATCAAGCATGTAAAAATTTACAATAAATATTAAATCATAAAATCAAGAAGTGATTAATATTTATTAATGATAACTAAATAATAATTAAAAAAAATTAAAACAATATGAATTTAACTTTTTCATATTTTGAAATTATAAACTTACAAGAAAGGTTATCGTTAGCTCAAATACAAGTCATACCGATAATATAAAGTTTATTAAATACTTGATTGGACAAAACGATAAAAGAAAATCAGAAAAATTATATAAGGCAGGTAACATTACAGGATTTAAATGAATCAAGTTTAATGTGATCAACAGTGTTACACATAACGGGGAAATCCAGATTTTAAACGGTTGGTCATAGTATCGGGAATAATCTATTATTAGTTTAATGGCATATAATAGGTTAAATAAATGCTGTTATAAGTTTCCAGTTTTTCCCGGTTTTTGAGTTTTTTTTTAAATACCGCCGAAAATAAAAATATTGGATTTTTACTCCCGATTATAGTTAAAATTTATCCAATTTTTTAAAAATATATAAAGTTTTTTAGAATTATATAATTATTTAGGATATTTCAATAAAATTTTAAATAAATTCAAAATTTTTACCAAAAATAACTATTTGATGGCAAATATGTCAAACTGTTATTCATCTTATAAATATGAAATTTTATATAAAGAGTAATCCAGTTGTCATTCTGTAAAGATTCTAGTCTAAAAATTAATTATTGTTTTGAAAAATTCAACAATTTATTGATGAAACATCATAACTCTAGTTAAAATGTTAAAAAAATTTTTTTTTAATTATTTATACAAACTAAAATTTAATATTTTTGGTAAAATTTCCATGTTTATATTTTTAATTTTATTCCCGATTTTGGCAGTACTTATTCCCCGATTCCGGACCGATTTTGGCGATTTTACTTCCCGAAAATGTTTATCACTGGTGATCACAAATTAAAAAAAAATTCTAATTTCACTCAAAGATCTTTCATATGAAGTAATCGGAAAATCAAAATTAGTTCATAGCATTTGTCAGTTCATAAGATAGGTCATTTTAAAATTACAGTTGAACTTCCCGTAGTTGAACACTCCATATCTTGAAAAACCTCCATAAGTTGAACAAAATCCAAAACCCCAACTCACCCAAAGGCAAACCCATTGATACAACCTATTGATGTATATGGTAAAATGTTTATAAAAAACAAAATAAATCAATTAAAGTATAAATATCAGTTAATTTTTATTGTTTTAATTAAATTAAATAAATAATAATAATTTTACTTTGAATTGTAATTAAATTTCAATAATTTTAGTTAAATTTGAAGAATTTTTAATTTTATTCATTTATTTCTATTAACCCTATTTTTTCTTTTAACTTAATGTTTTGGTAATTTTTCTCTGATATTTTTTTTGATACAAAAAATTATAAAAGTTTCTTGCAATAAATAGATGTTATTTTTTCATTATATCATACGATCGGTCATTAAAATCAATTGATTTTAGTAGTTTTGGACAGAGTTTACACTTCAAAACAAACGTCATTTCATAAGGTCGGTCTTAATATAATCGGTCTTCAATTAACTTTAATAACTATGAGAATGTGTTTTTGTTTTTAGATTTAGTTCATAAGGAAGTTCCTTTCATAAGATCGGTACTCTATATGATCGTTCTTTGAGTGTATTAGTAAAATAAAATCAAATTCTTATCAAGAATTTTAACTGAATATTATTTAACTATCTATTATATAAATCTAATTAATTAATTTTTTAAAATAAATTTTTTAAAAATATTATCATACAAACATTTTAAATTTTAAAATTAAATAAACAAATTAAATTATAAAGAAAATTTTATTTCATCAAGGAAACTGCATTTATAATATAATATTATGAAATAAATAAATTTATACGATATTATATTTTTAATGAATGATAAAATTAATCGTAATCACAATATTAATATAAATATCTAATATTAATATTAATATTCAAACTAATTATAAGTTAATATTTGATTGTATCTCGCTTTTAATAATTATCAAATATCCCTTTTATAATAATAAGCTTTTATTATTAATTAAATATTCAAAATAAAAATTACAATAAAAGAAAACTTTATATTTTCTATATTATATTAAAATTCAATAATACAAAAAATTATATTATTTTTTAATGAAATAATTTTGTGTTTTGTCAAAAATGTTATTTAAGTTATTTAAATTGACTAGCTATAATAATTTAATTAAATACATGGATGATTTGAATTATATAATATTAAATATAATCAATATCGAAAATATCCAAGCTCAAATATTAAAATGATAAAACAAATAGACAATATTAATGAACACAATTTAAACAAACTTATTAAGTTAGCAAAAATAATTTGTTCATACATTTGCTCTATGCCACTTTCTGTTTGTCTTAAGAATTTATTAGATTTAGCAAGAGCTTTCTCAATATCATAATTATATATTCCAGTTGACAAGTATTGAAGTACCCTTGGTAA
>JAQFZM010001554.1:0-17657 GCA_034695785.1 Galumna obvia | reverse complement strand
TGTCTCTTTTTATGATCAGCGATAAGAAGTGCTTTAATTAGTTGTTGGAGTCTTTCAATTATATCGATGTCATCAACGCCTTGATTTCATTTACAAATAAATTATTTCTTAAAATTAATAATTAAATCAAATTCAATACAATTTTTAATAAATTTCAAACACTTTTTAAATATAAAATAAAACCAAATTTCATAACAAAAATATCGAAAGAATTTTAGATTAAAAACAAATTAATTAAACGAAGAGAGCGCTGATCACCAAAAGCGCTAAAAGAGTGACCACTGAAGCCGTGACACCGACCGAACCGTTGAAACTCAAGTGAATCGTAATCTTCTGGAGTTCGGACTCTTTAACCAATCGTACGGCGGGTGCGCTCTTCGAGGGCACATCATTAGTGAAAATGTCATCGGAAGGCATTCTCTCACTTTTGGCCACGTCTTTGATCTTTGCCTCAGATAACGATAACACTGAATCACAAATGTCTTCAGGCAATGAATTGAGACAAATGCGAGACATCATATGACCAAAATTGTCGCTCATTCGGGAAAACTCTTGCGAACAGAAGTATTGACCGATCGTTGAGAAGCATTTGATCGCCTGATATGCAGAACAACAGAATTTAAGACTACAATCAGTGGATGCGAGACACGAGCCCTGAACCACACCATTTGCAGTTATTTTAGTGACGTTGATCTCCCATATATTGAATGCGTCGACCCAACAACCCGTCATATATACTGACACATCTTTGAGAGGACACTCGTTCTGTTCCTCTTCTTCGGGCAGATATTGAATCCTCCGATCGATTAACCGATTCGTCGATTGAATCGTCGATGAATTCATCGTTTGAGGAGTCGTTTGCGTCGTATCATTCATTGACAGAACTGACACCAAAAGTACAGACATAACACTAAATCGACAAAAACTATTCTTCATTTGTTTTGAAATCGTTTACCACTTTTGAGAATAAGTAATAAAAGAGTGATATTTGAAAAAAAATTCAAATAATTCTTAGAATATATTCAATGAAAGTCTCGATACAAGTCTTCAAAATTTGAATCGAATTTGAATTCAAATGAATTCTAACGAGACTTTCATTTGAGAGAAAAAATACAAATATTTACAGTTTTTGAGTAAAATATAAAGTAATGTCTATCTCTCGTTTGTTACTACCATTTGGAAAGAACCCAAAATCGGTAAATGAGTTAATGATTGCATTGAAGGGCCATTTGACTGAAAATACAGAGAAAATGGAGGAAAAGTGGAATCCTTTGGCAAAAATTTGTTCTTGGTTTTTTCCATCAGATTCTCATAAAAATATTTACGATTTATTAAATCTGATCAGAGAATGGATTTATGGCTCAATTGAATCCGAACCTGAAAGTCAACAAAAGAGGGACCAAATCTGTATGGAATTAAGAAAATTAGATCTTTTGTCTGATCTGATCCAAGAGTTACCAAACATTGGATTCGACGGAAGGAAAGACATTTCACTCATTTATGAGTACGTTATCGGCGAACAAATTGGGACTCGTTTTCCAACCGTTCAATATATTGTCGATCACAAGGATATCATCGAACAATTGGTTCACTATTACGCCGATCAACAATTGGTCACAATTTGTGGTCAAATGATTAGAGAATTCTTTCGTTTTGAAGAACTCAAAGAAATATTCTTTAAATCAAAGGATTCTAATCAACAGAAATATTATCTAAATATAATGGATTATCTCAAAAGTGATTCATTTATAGTCACTTCTGATGTTTTCTTAACTCTTCAAGAATTGTTTAGTCATCACAAGACTCTAATTAAAGAAGTTCTTCATTCGGATTACCACCAATTTTTTGATAAAATGAATGAAATGCTTTCAAGTCATGACTATTATATTCAGAGAAAATCTATTAAATTATTAAAAGAGTTATTAATGGATCGAAACAATATTACAACTATGAAGAAATATGTGGACCAGACCTCAAATATGGAAATTATCACTAAAATATTGAAAAGCGATTGTCTTCACTCATCTTTTGATGCATTTCTTGTTTTCTATTTGTTTGTTATAAATCCAAGAATGAGTCAATCGATTAAAAGTGTATTATTAGAGGAAAAGGATTCTCTCATTCTATTCATACAAGACTTTCAAATTGAGCAAGTTAATGGCAAATTATATGCCTACGAAAAGGAGCAAATTATCAAAAGTTTAAGTAATTTGCAATGAATTTCATTTAATTTAAAAATATTGTCTTTTATTCCAATTGAATATCAAATAAATTCTCTCTAAAATGTTTTGAATTTTAACAATAAAATTATATATTCGTTACTAAATTTTGTCTCAAACTTTTAATTATAATGAAATCATTTAAATTATGACTAAATAATCTAAAAATTTGTGAAAGAAAACAAAAGTATAGCTAAAAATGAATGCATTGACACTAAAATTTATTTTTTAAAAATTAATAACAATAAAATTTTGATGATTTCAGTCATACAAATAAAGTAAAAATGTTTTTGGAGTTGTTTTTCAGTTTATTTATGAAATGACACTGAATATCAAATCGATTATCAATTTGTCTAATTTATGAACAATTATTCAGTTAAGCGCAGGTGTGTGCTAAATCAGACACTATTACTGTCACAAATCGGTATTGAAGTAAAGATTATTTATCTTTTTGTGAATGAAATGAGAGAATAATTTGTCATTAAAGTTAATAATCGGGTCATTTATTTTATTAAGAGAAGGCTTTATGTAAATCATAAATTATTAGTACTTATATATCACTAATTAAAAGATATTTAATAAATTGATTAATAAATAAATTATTGAAATAATTAATCAATGATTTCTTCAATGAATTCTTAGAGGTTTTACGTTATATTATTCGATAAAAAGAATGAATTTTAATAACCGATTGATTTATGAATTCCTTTATTCTAATATTTATTTAGAGTCAACCAAACAATCAATTAATACTCATTTTTTATGTCAACTATTTTTTAGGAATCATTCAAATGTCAATTATTTGAAAAATAATTCAAAAGTAGTCATGTTTTACATAATTTCACGAAATTCAGAATATTTTGAAATAATTATAAAAAGTTTGGTTTGATTTCAGCGAACGAATGATTTTTCTTATCGCAAGTATTCATCATTTTTATAGAATTACTTATTTTAAAGCATTTTTTATATCAATTAATTGATTTTCTAAATATCTATAGCATAGATCTATAGTATAGTATGACTTAAATTCTATACGAATACCAAGAAATATTGATTTTATAGTAGCAAGATAAGTTGTTTTTTAAACTTAATATTTGAGATTAGCCTTAAAGATGTTTTTAACGATTCTATTCATGTTTTCAAAAAGTATTTTACTTATTCTGAGGAAAAATATTTGTTGCCATAAATTTTTAATTATATCTTTTGAGGAAACCATAAATTCTGTGTCCATTATTTTAATTATTTTTGAGCCCAAGTATGAACTGAATCACTTTCTACACAAATAAGGAAAATATAATATACTTTCAATTGGGCTCATCTTATATCAAGTAATTAACTTCTCTTAAGGATATAAATCACAATTTAATTTGATTTGAGTTTCTTTTCACTAATAATGAGTATTGTTTTGATTCTAAATAATTGAATTTAAAGGAAGTCTCACTTAAAACACTTTTCATAGGAATTTACATAAATATTCACATTATCTTAATATTCAATATAATTACTATTCTCTTGGATTTAAATAATCAGACAATAATTATTTACAACTCATTTAATTACAGTTTCGATAATTCAGTTGTTAGTTAAGCATTCATTATGTGATTGTCCGGCTCTGAGCCCTCCAGTGAACGGAGCCTTAGACCGAAACTGTGGGACTCGAGTCGGAAACATTTGTCGCATTTATTGCGGTCGAAATACTGCATTAATTGGGGATAGAATTCGCAGATGTCTTCCGGACAATACGTGGAGCGGTTCCACAACTGTATGTGTTAGCAGAGCAACTGTTTGTCCGCTTTTAAGTCCACCCAATAATGGCTATCAAGTGGGCAATTGTCGCACTAATGGTATGTCTACTCAAAAAGTCTTTGCAAAAGTTAAAATTAAATGAACTGACCTTAAGTTGGATGTGTTTGTCGTTTTGGATGTAATTCTGGTTATACTCTCATCGGTTCATCACAAGTGGTTTGTCAGCGAACGGGTCAGTGGTCAGCTCTACCCATATGTGTGCCCACAAGCACTACCTCTACGACTACAACTTGTGGTACAATACAACCAACAAATCCCGAGCAAAACACTCAAGTGTTTTGTCCATCACTTGGAGTTCCACTTAATGGAGGTTTAAGAGGGAGTTGTAATGTTTCTCCGGCGACGTCTGTCTGTACCTTCTTTTGTAATACTGGATATCAATTGATTGGTAGTAATGCAAGAGTTTGTCAGAGTAATGGTCAGTGGACGGGTCAAACAGTTAGCTGTTCAAGAACCACAATTAGATGTTCCCCTTTAACTCCTCCTCGAAATGGTGCACTCTATGGATATTGTTATCCAGGTATTTCATTCTTCTCTTTAAAGTTTATTAATTATTTTTATTTAAGGTTCTGTCGGACTCGAGTGCGAAGCCGTTTGTAATTCTGGTTACACTTTAGTCGGTTCTTCAAAGTTGACCTGTCTCTCAAACGGCATGTGGTCGGCATCAGTACCCGTTTGTGTCCACAATTGAGTTCATAACAATTTTAATTTCAATTTTAATAACAATTTTTCACTTTTGTTTGAAACCATATTTTTAAAATATTAAAAATATTTGATTTCTCTCTGATATCCACAAATAATTAATTAATTTACTCATAATTTATGAGTTATAAACTTGATTACCACCAAAAGTACCATGATAAATGATGTCTCATAGAAAATAACTCCATATATGGATGACTTTGGGTTCAAAGGATTAGTTTTGTAATCCTTAAATATTTTGGAATTAACTCAATATTCATGATTTTGGCGGTAACTGTACTTAAACTGATGGGAAAGTCAAAGAAAGTAGTATTTGAGTACTATTGAGTACTACTTTCAAAGTACTTTTCCTCAAAAGTTAATTAATTGTAAATATAAATGAAATAATAAGCGATTGAATTGATGTCATCGAATAATGCATTTTATTTAAAATTTGGCTCTAAATTTGAAAACACAATAATATTTGTTTGGATATCATTTCGATTAATACTAAACAGTGACCTCATATCTAATAAAAAGTTATTAATAAATTACTGCTCTATCGTCTGTGCGGGGCTGCGGATTGGATAACGACATCAGCAGGGTTAGCGTTGGCGGTACCAGGCTCGTTGGTCTGGACGCTGGCACGGAATCCTCCGGCATCGGCCACGTATTGGACAACTCTCTGGCGACCGTCGGCTTCGGCCAAACTGTATGATCCTTGGACAGCTCCGCTACCGTCAGCAGTTTCCTGTCGGCCCATATGGGTTCCGAACTCATCCTGGGAATTGTAACCGAAAGTATAGGGCTGTTGGAACGACCACTCATTAGATAAATGCAATTAATTTTTAACTATAAATTAATACTTGAGGGGGTCCTTCGAGACCAGCAAGACCGTATCCAAGAGCGTGGCGGGCAAGGATGGGGGCGGGAGCGATCACTTGTTTTTGGACAACGGCGGGAGCGATGCCGCGGGCGATGGCGGGCACTCCGTAGGCTCCGTAGGCTCCGATAGCTCCTAAACCATAGGGAGCAGCGAGTCCTCTGTGGGCCAAGTTGTAGGTCAGGGGATCAGCCAAATGGGCAGTTCCGAGAGTCAATGGGTTCACTCTGAGCACTTGAGCTGAGGTGCAGGCGATGACAGCCAACAAAGCGATTAACTGTAAAATAAACGGTATTTTCACGAAATTCTTGCCTTTAAATGTATAGTTGATATAAATAATACCTTGAACATTTTGATTAAGAAGTGCTTTCAAACTGAACTGATCAGAACTGAAATGAGAATGATATCGAATTGAGGAACGAATTCTCATTTTATACGATTCTTTTGCATTGAAACAAACGTAGAGAATATTTCGATGTAAAATCTATAACATTGACGACAGTTATGGGATGTGTCGACCCATAAACTAAAGATTAAGATTTGGATCTTTTCTTAATTTATTCGCTTTGAATTCGTTTTTTGTCGACCTTAAGATCAATTACATTAAGTATTGCATTCATGGATTGAATAGTAATTAAAATCAAACAAATTATACGAATAGAGAGGAGTCTAAACAAAAAATTCATATAAGAATCTTATCGTTTAGTGTAGTTTAGTTACTGTCAGTCCTTCTCTCTATTAATTGCGCAAAAACAGTATAACTGTAAAACAGTATAAAATTACAGCGGATGACCCAAAATGATTACCAGTGGTGGTCAATGATGAGCCCTCCACAGTGTTTTCAGCTTTGTTTTCAAGGCTTCTCAACTATTGCGGGAAAAAACTACAGACATATCTTCAAATTAATTCAATTTGAGTCTCATATAATCCAAATATAGTCAAGGATTGTATGACAAGAAAAAAGTCTTTTCAATCAATTAATCGAATAAACCATAAATTAGTCTCAACACTATTAACTGTATTAAAAGACTTTACAGAAATTTAATTTATTTATCAATTTTTAAATTAAATTACCAAGGATTATACAGGATTTTACAGGACTGGAATATTAATTAGAAACTGTCGGCTCTATATTTAATTATTTCTTTAAAAAACAGTTTCACTTTTTAAGCGAAAACAACTATAAGGATGAGTCGTGAACTTAATAACAAGTATTGCCTGAAGACAACAATTGTCCCAAACATCGATCGACACGTAAGACACCAGTCCTCACATCAGAGTTTTGTAAAATAGAAAACTTGATCTTATCTTCATTTGAAAGTAAAAAATCTTAAATCCAACACTTTTTATGAGAAAACGCCTTTTGCTTTGATTCTCATTTATTTTATGACTCTTTCCATCTCAAGAATAATAATTATCAGAGGATATACCGTTTATTTAATTATAGCTTTCCGTTAGTAATGTCTGAGAATCTTCTGGTATCTTCTGGTATTTTTGATGGATATGTCTATGAAACTTTGAGACGACAACAATCATCCCTTGAATTATAATTTTAAATCAAAGGTATGACTGAATTTATCGATTTTTGGCAAATATTTCTGATAGTGATGTGAATATTTTATCTTTTATATTAATAGTTCACTATTTTCACCAAGGTTATTCATTTCTATATCTATAATCGAATTCTTTTCAGCTCTTCTCTTTATAAAAAATAAATAGATGTTTTTTATAATAGGACTAAGAGTAGTGATCAGAGATCACACATAAGACACGTGACAATTATAATAGATATAATCGTTTGGATGAGATTTGATGTCAATTTGAGTAAAAGTATAGTAAAAATCTCGAGATATGACCTCAAAATCAAATACCATTTTTGCCTCACATTCTATCGATGAGATTCTGATCTCAGTCTCAAAGTTTGGTTATGAGTATAAATTTTGATTTATTAATACGATTTTCACTGTCACTCAGAATAATTGATTGTTTGTTTAAAAACTGTTCAATGAATTTACCGTTAAAACAGTTATCTTGAAATATATTTTCAGGCAATTATTCCAAATATAATTAAAATAAAAATTTCATTTTTAAATCACTAAAACTAATGATAAATAAAATATTGTTTTCGATTTAAATTTTTTAGAAATTATCTGTTAATTTCCAAGTTAAACGATTTTAAGTAGGTAAAATGGAAAATGCAAATTTCCACACATAATTAATCACAGATTATAAAACATAGATAAATAAGATATGAATTTTACACATTTTAGGAATTTTTCACTTTTTTTAATTTAAGAAAAATAAGCCTTTGGTTATGATTTCAAAGAAATTTTTACAAACATTTTGAAAATATGAAAGAAAATGATTTTTATTTATTCAAATCATATCAGTTTTAGCGGTTGTCTTATCGGTAATAACTTATAACACATATTTAACAAAAATACTTTCAGATGTAAGCATCAAATATAACAATTTTAGAGTTTTAAGTCAAAAATTTTAACAAGGTAAGTTTTTATTGTAACTATCAATGAGTAACGTCTATGCGTAGACATGCAATATTTTTAATTAATTATATTAATAATTTCAATTATAAAATTATACTCGGTATGAATAATAGTTTTAATTTAGTTTTAATGAATTGTAATAAAAAAATTAGATTTTAATAAATAACCTTGCGAAATCTATTCATGTAACCAATAATATGAAATTTTAGGCGGTATATGGTGGTGAGTGATTGCTTATCACTATCAAAGGGTAATTAAACGGAATCTTTTATCAGTTTTAATTAATAATATTATTAATTATAATTATTAATTTATATTCGTTAAGAATAATAGATTTAAATTAATTTTAATTAATTATAACCATAAAACCCCATATTTAAATATTTAACCTGGCTAAATCTATTCTTGTAAGTGTTTACATGAATTCCATATTAATTCTATATTCCTGTAAATGTAATTAATTCGATCCCATAGTATACATAGTGAATATAAAGAGTTATTTTTCTGTATTCATTAAATAATATAAAATACTATAACATTGAATAAATAAATAATTATAATAAAAGAGAATTAATAAATTATTCTCTCATTTTCTTATAGGAATTTCATATAACCTCGAGCATATTATTCAGTACATATTATATTATAATAATAAAATGTCAAAAACCTAATCATTAATATGCACAAGCACAATTACCACATAAACACATTAAGGAATGCCATTAATATTTGAATAAGTATTATATCAAAACAATAAATTAACAAGTACATTTTTGACAAATAACTTCAAACAATAAGTAACTAAAATTATTTATAAAATATATCAAATATTTCAATAAAAATCCATCAAAAAAATGAACAAGATATCACCCTCTGAAATGTTGGTATTCCTTTTAAGCGGATATATAGCCGGGTTCAGTTTGGAGACAATAGCCTTGATGGTTATCGACGGATTCTATAATTTCCACAATAAATTATTCTTTTTCTCATTAATCCTAACAAGTATCATGGCATTCTTATCAGTGACCATTTACATAGTTCGCAAGAGCCTAAATGTGTCTGGTAAGATTTCCATCGGTATTTGCGGTTTTTCAACTATTTTTTGGTTAGTGCTCTTGTTTGTTTATGCAACGCGTAAGTCTTTACATGCTGACATTCTAATTGATATTGTTAAATTTTTATTTTTTTTAAGTTGAAGTTGATGAGAAATTTACAAGTTTGAATAAAAAAGTAGCTTGTGTTAAATCATTGGCGTTTGCATTAGCCATTGGATTCTCTACTTTTATCCAGGCAATAGGATTCTATGAGTATAGAGCCTAAGACATGTGTTCTTATAAAGGGTTGTTCCAGAAGAATTTACCTATCACCAGCACCTCATCTAGGAATTATTATAATTAGTAATTATTATTTACCCAAAACTGTTTTTCATATTTTGTAAGTGAATCGCTTTGTTGTTAAGTTAACACAAATGAAGTTCTATTCAAAAAATAAATGATTTTACTTAAATACTTTTTATTTAAAATTAATTATTTTTCTGTATATAATTTATATTATTATTTATTTATTAGAATAAAATGATTAAATATTCATTAATTTCTCTGTCAATAATTACAAATATTGAATAACATTCAAATAAATAACAAGTAATACCAAGAACAAATTATTATTATTGATCAAATAAACTATTATTGATTACTTTATTTGATTAATTTTTCAGAACTACCTTTCCTTATAAAGTGATTAACTATATGAGACATTACCTTGATAAAACTCAAATTAATTATTAAACATAACTTTTCCTTGACTTTTACGATAAATAACCTTGATAGTTAAATTGTTCACTTTGTTTATAATACAAGTTTTTAGTTTATAAAAAATAATCAAATTATTAATAAAATAACGTAAAACAAGAGAACAAATATTTGATAACATTATAATAGAAAAACCAAAATACAATCCAATAAGACTCCCAATATATGAGACAAACTCTTCAAAAATAATCTGGGGCCTATGCTCAATAATTTGATCTTGGCTTGGCTCAGGTATAGCTAGCCATGCCCAATTTGATTCTTGTTTGAGCTTGTTAGTTTTAACTTCAAACATTTCAATATTACAATCAATAAATGATTTACACTTTTCCAGACATTTGTTGGCCACCTCTTCATCCCAACTGAAGGATTGATCACAATTAAAATTATCTAGCATATATTTATTACTAAAGAGGCTAGTAAAATAATTTCCAGGCCATTTATTGCTGTGTAAAGAAGTCCAGTAGTTTATACGACACTTTGCGATACACCCAGACTTTTAATCGTAACCAATGGTTCGATAATCAAAACAATTGGTCACATATGGAGAGGGAAGGAATCGAACCATTGTTTTACGATATAACACTTTAAGTACTGTTCCTATTTGTGGTTCGCCACTAACCCGGGATTCATCGGGAATGGGTCTATGGATGTGTTGATAACGTGAATGAAGTGTTATTTGAAATGAAGTTATTTTTGTATTTAATTTCATAAAAATTAAATTATTTGTAAACTCTTTATACTTTCCATATGAATAGTCGATTATATACCTGTCCTCTGACTGACCATCTGTTTGACTGAAAAGTGTAAAACATATGTAATTCAAGTTTAGTGATGTCTTAATTGGAGTGATGTCTTCACAATTCATATAAGTTTTTGATTTAAAGTGTTTTGTTGTTAAGACTCTACATTCGTTGAGGAAAACATATTCTGAGCCATACATGACTTCTATTTGTTTCCTTATAGTGAGAGTATTGAGAAAATCTGTAATCAATTTACTTGAATTTTGATTCAATGAATGGCTTTCGTTGAGTAGCATTTGAGCCAAGAATTTGGGTTTAATTAGATATGATTTGTCGATACATATCGTGAGCGCCGGTAATGAGATTTCGGACACATTTTGAAGAGTTATTGATATCATTGTTTTGTATGAAAAATAAATGTCACAAATCTTTGAGATTTGATATAAACATAAACTTAAACATAAGACCAAAAATAGATAATAAATTATCTTGCTGAATTTAAATTTCATTGCTTAAAATAGTTATACCAAGATTGTAATAAATTTTAGCTACTGATATACGTTAGCTTGATATTTTCTTATTAAGTTAAGTATCAAAATTTATTTTACTTTTACTTTATTTTCAATTTATTTAATGCATATTTTTATTGACAAACTTGCAAGAGTAAATAAAAACTTAATATAGTTTATTGATTTTTATTGTTTCAAAAAAAATATTTAATTTATTATATCATATGTCATAAAGAATGTAAACATAATCATATATATATATTTATTATACATTATATATATATATATATATATACAAAACTTAGCATGTTGTTAAATAAATACAACATGGTTGCTTATTTTGCTACATGGAGTTACATATATTGCAATCAATAAATTCTTACTGAATGCAATGACCTAGTACATATAATGAACTTGGTCTAAATCCAGATAAATATATTTTTATCAAGAATCTTTTACAATGAGATTAAATGTGCTCTATATAAAATTCACTATTCATTAATTAATTAGTAGATGAATAATATAAATATGCATGCTCAACTTTTATAGTAACCATATTGGGTGCAAAATGTAGTTAAATGACATGCCTTGAAATACAATTATTTAATGATTTCAAATTATTAAAAGGATTTATGACTAAAATGATTTAATAATACCTAGCACATCAAAATAACTAAATCCAAGGGAAGATAATTTGAATTTTTAAAAAACCTACCTAGAATAACAATAAATATTCACTATTAAGGCTTTTTCTTATATGTTTATGAATATAGAAGAAAACAAAATAAAATATTTTGAATTCCTTTTCATTAAATACTTATGAAATAATTGTAATTAAATGAGCTAAACATAATTAGAGTCATTATTGATATTCACGTATAAAATAATATATTATGAAATAATTTATTAGTTTTAATCTCAGATTAATAGCAATAAGAATGAGCGAAGAAAAACCCATAATTATTATTGATAATGGTACTAGTACAATTAAAGCTGGATTTTCTGGAGATGGTATTCCTCGAGCTGTCATTCCTTCTACAGTTGGAGTACCGAAATTTGGATATAAAAATGCCGTTTTTGTGGGAAATGAAGCACAGAATAAAAGAGCTGTTCTTAAGCTAAGATATCCTATAGAAAAAGGAATTATCACTCATTGGGACGAAATGGAAAAGTTATGGCAATACATGTTTGAAGAAATACTAGAAGTCAAGTCTGATGAACACCCGGTACTTCTCAGTGAAGTCCCGCTCAACCCAAAGGCTAACCGGGATAAAATGACCGAGATAATGTTTGAGAAGTTTAAGACACCGGCAGTGAATGTCTCCAATCAAGCATTGCTTTCACTCTATAGTTCAGGTCTTCGGAATGGTATAGTGTTGGAGAGCGGTGAGGGTGTGTCACATATTGTGCCAATAGTTGACAAAAGACCTGTCCCGCACGCAATACTCCGACTCGATATGTGTGGCCGTACTATAACTGAGTATTTATTAAATATTCTCTACGAATACGGAATGAGTTTCGGAACCAATTATTATATACATATCGTTAAAGATATCAAAGAGAAGGTCTGTTATATCGCACAGGATTTTGAAAAAGAGATGTCAATGGCTGCCACTTCGCCAACAATTGTAAAGTCATATGAATTACCCGATGGAGAGGTCATCACTTTAAGAAGTGAGCGCTTCCGTTGTGTAGAAAATATGTTCAACAATTGCTTTGGAATAGTGTCCTGTGCTTTTCATAAAGCGATATACAATTCTATTATGATGTGCGACACTTCCCTTCACAAGGAATTGTTCGGGAATATAGTACTGTCCGGTGGGAACACTATGTTTCCCGGTATGGCTCAACGATTGAAGAAAGAGATCACAGTTTTAGCCCCAAAAGAGTTTGACGTCAATATTATTGCACCGCCAGAACGCATATACTCTGTTTGGAAGGGAGGCTCTATTCTGTCCTCTGAGCCCGACTTTCATGAAAAGTGTATAACAAAACAAGAATATGAAGAGTTCGGGCCTTCAATTGTCAGCAAAAAATTTGACTAAATTTATATTTTAAAAGTCAATTATAATTTAGAGTAAAAGAAAATTGTTGTCACATATTGCACGATCATTATGCTTGATATTGATTATTATTAAATAAATAGTTCTTGGAAAATTTCATATAATATACTTGATAAATGAAATTGAATAAATAATGTTTAATTACTATTTAAGAAAATTTATTTAATATTAATTTTCTTTATCAGACAATAAATCTATTATTTAAAAAGAAGCAAGCAAAATTAGATCTAGTACAAACTTGCAAGTTATCTTTAGAGAAATTCTAGGAAAATATATTTAAACAGAAATATTAAATGTGAGATTATTTTTGCAATTAAACCAATCATTATGAAAATTTGAAATAATCACCTAGATCAAATGTATTCAAGCAAATTATAATTTACATTACAATTATTATTCTTGGAAATACTAAATGAACTGTTATTTATTTAAAGAAATGTATTTATTAAAAATAGATATGCAAGCAAAACTAGGTCGTTTGTAAGCTAACTTCTTTTGATAAGCGCATAAAACATGATCAAATGAAAAACTGTAAACGAAATAAAATTCTTAGAAATAACTAATTAATTCTAATAAATATTATCTGATTAGAGCTACAATTTCAAAGTAAAAATATCCATGAATCAATTTCTTTGTTTTTAAATAGTATATAAATTCTAGAATAATATTAGAAGTTCTTATAATAAGTTTGGTATTTGACAGAAGTTTAATTACCAAGGTAAATATAAGTTAACTTAATTTATTAAAAATTTAAATAAATTTTTGCTTTTGATTAGAATTCATATCAAATTATTATATTTTGTGGTGAAATATGGCTCAACCGAATAACCCGTTCTTTTGTCTCTCACCGATTGCCCCTGTTTTGAAGAAGTCATATAACTTCTCAACCATTGAAACCGAAACCGGAAACTATGGTTCAGTGAAAACTGAAGAGTTTGGCCCAAATACTGGATTTAATGGATTTGAGAATATTATGGTTACTATCGATACTAAGAAAGGGCTAAAACCAGAATCAGAGAAAAGTGAGGCCATTGTTTTCACCAATCCTTGAATTTAAAGAATTATCTTGGCCAATTCAATCAAATTTATATTAATTAAGGAAATAAATTTCTTATTTTAGTTTATTAGAGAAAATTAGTTTAGAAGTAATAGTTTTGAAAAATTATTTTTAGTTATATTTATTAATATATTTGCTTAAAAATTATTCCTTTTATTTCTAATGAATTAATTAACCTTAAATTAATATTAAAATAAATGTGATTTTAAATTTTAAACCGTTTTCCATCATAAATTCCATAAAATCAATATCATTCATTTTTTATATAACTAGACTATAATTTAATACCAAGAGTATATTAATAAAATCATTGCTAATATAACCTTTGAAATTGAGGATCATTTTATTTTTTAAGTTAAAATTATAATCAAATATTGAAAGCATTTCATATAATATTTTAAAACGTAGAAATTGATTCTTGAATATTTTTAATTAGATATTTTTTAAAACAAATTATGTTATAATGATTTGATTCATTTAATTCTTAATAGGAAAGTCTTAAAGATGGTCCTCTTATATTGTAAAATAACTGTTATCATGATATTCATCTTGGTAAATAGAATATAAATCAAAAATAATTTTGTGCGAACGATCACTCTTTCACCCGAATATCGGATCTTAAAATTTGATTGTATACAAAGTATTTGTGAATAAATTGTGAATGAATTCTAGTAAATTTTAAACCATGAATAAAATGAACAAGTTTGTAATTCAAATACAAGCTTATATTTTCACATTTTTAATCATACCCACTAAACAAATTTACTAAAATTACTCATTTACTCTAATTCATTCATAACAATTCACAAATATTTGGCATTCAATTAAACTTTAAGATACGATATTCGGGTGAAGGAGTGGTCGTTCGCACAAATTTTTTTTTGATTTATATTCTATTTACCAAGATCAATATCATGATAACAGTTATTTTACAATATCAGAGGATCATCTTTAGGACTTTCTTATTAAGTTATAACTTATAACCATAAGTGTTAAGACCATAACCCAATGTGTTTAGTCCATAACCATAAGTGTTGATTCTTAGATCACACTGATTATAGTAGTGAGGCCCACATAAGCCACTAAACCTCATTCCCACGGTCTTATATACTCGCATTCAATTTGGGTCAACCACTGACCACTGATGGCCAAAACGATGGCCAACAGTCCAACAAAAAAACGACGCAAAGCTATTGAGAAAAAAAATTAAATAAAACTTCGATTTCATTGATTTTTCAAAAAACTGACCAAAAATTTTATTTTTTTCAAAGTTTAGATAAGTTTTTATTGAACTCAAGAAAATTGTTATTTTCAAAAATATTTAAATTATTTTTCTATAAAATATTATTCTAGTAAACCTGAGAGAATCTAGCAATACTGTATTGTAACAACTCATTATAAATTAATCATGGACAGATTAATAATTTATTTCTAGATAGCTTTCTTTTTTTTACAAATATACAAAAAATAATTTATTATATTATGGGATAATTGATATTCTTGGTCAATTATATTATATTTTTAGTAAATATGTCGAAATGGTGTACATTTCAAACATAAGAATAAGATATAGTCTATAAAGGTTTTGACCAAAACTCATGTCTAACAATAAATTTCATAATTGTTTTTTTAAAATTAAAATTTAAGAATTCAATTAAAATGATATAAAACTTCTATTTTTAAAGACTTTAATTAATATATTCTTTCAGATAAGATAAGTAGTACTGATTGACAAAGTGTCCGATTCCGCCCAATATTAATCTCTGAGTTCCAGAAAGTGTCACAAAGTGTCCGATGATTTACAGAATTTTTAACCATTCCTTGCAATTAATAGAAGACAAAACTGTAATTTAATTTATTTATATTTAGTTTTATTATCAAAAACTTATCGCACTTTTCATTCAAACAATACTTCTCTTAAAACAAGTTTAAAGTCTTCCAAATAATACTTTCATTTATTTAATTGAAAGGCTTTTGATTTATAATTTATAAATTATTTTTACCGTATTCCCTCACAAACAGCGGCATGCCGGTATATATTGAATTCGACCAATATGCCGGTATACCCCGGGGTATACCGGCATGTCGGTATAAGTGAAGCAGAAATGTTTGTTCTAATAATCATAAGTTATGTGTTATTTAAGAGTTCATTTAAGGGTTGTAGTATTTTTTCACTATTAATCAACTGTTACCTTCAACCTATTAAATTCATTTATAAATTCTAATAATTTTCATATGAATATGGAGAAGTTACAGGTTGCAAAGAGGAAGAATACCATGAAGAAATTATTACTGGTAATGGATAACTTATAAATAAACACGTTCGGTGCTGATGGCTAAGCTATCTTTAAATAACTTTAAATGTAACAAGACATCTTTGTTTTATCCCTCACTTTATACCGGCATGCCGTTAATAGGTCATAAGACATTTTTATAAAAATGGTCAAATTCAATATATACCGGCATGCTGCTGTTTGTGAGGGAATACGGTACTACTTTATTTATAAACCGATATTAATGATCTTGGTATCATTTTAAAGAACTCTTCCTTGTTCATTATGATATTTCAAAATATATGATGGAATATAATTTGTTTATTAATCATTAAATATCATTAATTAAATTATTAGTTCTTGTTAAGGTTCATTAAAAATAAATCTAACTTGGAAAAATTTTTCAAACTTATTTCTAATGACGTGTATTTATTCTAGTTTTTTTAGTGAAAACTGTTTGAAATTCCGTTGAGCCATTCAGAAATAATTAAGTTTTAACCATACACTAATAGTTATTTCCTCGACTTTATGTATTTTGTTGACAACTTTGTGATTCCAATTAAAAAAATATAACTTAAGAAATCATTTTCTTAATTTAATGATAATATTTCACTTAAATTATTTCAAAATTAAGAAATATTATTGCGTTTAATATAAATGAAATATTGATTTTCAATTTTTTTTGAAAAATATTTGATTTTATAAATAATGAATATATAAAAATATTCATTAAAATTATTTTAAACGAAAATTATATTTCAAATAATTTTTAGATCTCAAATCAAATAAAGTTTGAAATAAAACTTGAAAAATAAATTTAATATACAGTATTACCTCGAAAAGAGCGGCATGCCGGTATAAATCGAGGATGATGAAACTGCGGTATACCTCGGGTATACCGGCATGCCGGTATAAGTGAGTTAATTTTTACATTTCATTATTTCTTAGAATTGTACGAAATTGTAGAAATAAATATCTATTTCCAAAATTAACTTTGCAAGAATATACAACTATATTATCTAATTGATACAAAGAACTTTACTCCGATCATTGGGAGAATATTGAAAAATTTATCGCAGAGATAATCGAATAGACATTTGAGTGAACGGAC
>JAQFZM010001553.1:0-17664 GCA_034695785.1 Galumna obvia | reverse complement strand
AGATTTCATAGGAATAGGAATAATAAAAGTATTTTTAGAACAGATTTATAAAAGTTTTTAAGAGAACTGAGAGCTTAGGTGTACTTGAAATCCTATCCCAGGATTAGATCCACTGAATGCCGGCTTTCTCTATGGTCTTGCGGTCAGTTTGAGTCCCCTTAAGGGTCATAAACTAAGGCAATGGTTTTAGGGCACCGCCATCTGGCATCTGAGTGCTGGTTAGTCCGGGGCTATTTCCACACCGTTTCATAACTTTTAAGAAAATATATCATTTGATATCATATTAAAATCCTTAATAAATAAATGTGACTCCCTTGCACACTTATTGCATATTTTTCACTCTTTTATTGAAAATGACTTTCACAGAGTATCTAAATTCTTATGTTAGCAATAAATGAACTTGCTCATCCACTAATTGTTCAAAAGTTGACAAATCATTATTAATTTTATGAAAAATATTACATTTAAACACATTTTATTTATAATACAAATATTTAAATAAAATTACAGAAAATTATTATTATTATTATTTTTAGGGATAATAATTGAAATAATTAAAAAGTGTTTCCGATAAGTCTTAATATCTAACGAATTTCAGTTAATTATTAGAATTAAAGTTTAATTTAATATTTATTTTATTTAAAAGAAATGCAAACTTTAACTCACTTTAACTCTAACTTAAATCTGAGGTTATATTAAAGATATAATCAGGAATAGGAAAAAGTATACGAAAATTATATTAAAAATATTATAAAAGGAACATGCTTATACAGTTCTTATGCAGTACTACATTTTCCATTAAATCAATGGATTTGTTATAAAAGTTTATTTTGTGTATAATTTTTAAACAAAAATTTAGTCAATAAAACAGTTTTTCTAACAATTCATAAATATGTGTCTCAAATGTGTCTCAAATGTGTCGGTTATTTCTTATCTATTATTAAACTTAAAAATAAAATTAATTTTATTTGTTATTAAACTAATTTTAATAGAACTTCATATACTTTAGTCTATTCCTGAATATAATTGGACACCAATTTATCGCTAATTATTTTTGAAAATGTATTCCACAAATTGTTATATTTTGTATGAATTGTTTCCAATATATGATATATTAATATATTTTCTACTCTAAACTCGACTTATTATCGAAATAAGTTTCATAAAAGTATAATTTGATTATAATTCCGATTAAATGTTATTAAATATAAGATATTATGTCAATTGTGAGCCAATATTCTAATCAATTATTATATTATTAGTTATTGTTTTAAAAATTATTTTTATATTAGTTTATAAGCGCTTGAATTAAAAGAGTCGGAAGAAGAAACTGAAAGCGAACGCCAACTATTGCCAGACACAGATCGAGAGGAATGACTCGACCGCTGAGAATTAGTGGGCGAACCCCTACGATATGGAATCGGACGCTTTCGAGCACTGGTGAGTCGAGTGTTAGTATTGATTAGTTTATTATTTGAGGCAATAAAACAAATTAAGGAATAAATAACTCAATTAAGAGTCAAATAAAATAATTTTAATCAAATAATAATCAAATAATAATAATAAATGAAAATTAAATATTAATAATCGATTAAATTATACAATAAAATGAAAATTAATTTGAATTCAAATAATGAAAAAAATGGTAGAAATTGAAAACTAAGTGATTGTCGATCGAAGCCTTTAATACCTCGTAATTCTACGTTTGTCTAAAAAACTGGGCGACCCTTTCCTTCGTGGAATTGAAGGACTTCTACTCCGGCTTTTAGACCGCGAACTCGATTTTGATGACTTAGAACTGCTTTTCGACGAACTTCTAATTTAATGACAATTCAATTATAATTTATTTCATTTAAATAATAATAACATTAAATCGTTGAATAACTTACGAATAACTTCGAGAACGAGAACTCCTGTAAGAACTCTTTGAATTATATGAATGAGAACGAGATCTCTGAGAACCACTCAATTGTTTGGATCTGTCTTTTGGAGTGAGTGAACGATCTTTCTTGAGATCATATCTCTTGTCGTCATAACTTTTGGGCACTTCTTTAGCCTTTTTAAGAGCAGAAGTTTCATAGACTGCGCTCTTCAAACGTTTTACTCCCAATTCTCGTTCAGATGAACGGCTTAATGAACGCGAATACCTACGTCTAACTGGACTCACACTTCTTCTGGTCTCAAATCTTTCTTCTGTTTTATATTTGTTGTCATTTGAAATGTTTTGTTGTTTATCAGAACCCAAATGAAGTGCTTCCCTTCGCATTTGTTTTATATTCATAGCAATTGAATGACTTGTTTTGTAATCATCGAAATCATGTGTTGACTCCTAATTCAATTCATTTAATTAATTTTAGATTTTTTTAAATAAATGATTTTTAAAAGAATATTCTAATTAAAATGAAAAGTAATTAATTCCTACAAAAAATACTTACAAAATGTAAGACATTTCCTCAAATGATGCATAAGTTTCAGATATAATAAGATTTAAGACTGTTTTTTCATAAATTAATCATTTTATGCCTAATTCTTACGTGAATTTATTTATATCTACGAAATGCATGAAATTAAGGACAGAATAGAAAAACCCATAATTAAAAGAAATAAATCAAAGATTGAGAATTACCTTTACTTCAGAATAAGTTTTAAAACGATTTTTGTCTGAATGAGGAGACGAAGACTTCCTTTTCCTATTCTTTGAGTGATTTCTTGACTTATAATCAGAACTATCGGAAGAATGAGAGGATTGACTTCGACTCTCACTACTACTCTCCGAATCGGAATCAGATGTCGACGAATCGCTATATTTTTTAGACGACTTTCGACTCTTTGTTTTATGTTTTTTATTGTCTTTACTTTTTTTATTCTTCGACTTTGATTTCTTTCTTTTTCTATAACTGTCATCAGAAGAATCACTATTCTCTGAATCGGAATCCGAACTCTTTTTACTTGAATTTCGCTTTTCATGTAATTCGCGTTTATTTGAAGACTTCTGTTTCTCTTTATTATCATTTTTAGAGCTTTTCATCTGTGGTTCAGGTGATGGCTCTTTAAGTAAAGAGTATTTTTTCTGTTGAAGAGCCTGTTCTGCAGCCATCGCTTCTTTAGCCTTTCGGGCGGCATCGAGTGAACTGCCTTCAATAAAGTAGGGGCTAATGGCAAGAGCAGCCTTCAATTGATCGTTCTTTTGGTGATTTATTTCTGCCATTTTGTGCGTCTCTTTTACACTAAGAGATCAAAATTTTTATTTAGAAATTCATTTAATATATTTTTAAAATTATGTTTTTAAACGAATTTAAAACCAAAAATTTAAAATATTTTGTCCTAAAATTCAATAATATCTGAATTCAAATAATTTAAGTCATTTTTTAAAGAAAAAGCCTTAAATCGATTCAATCACTTATTGAATAGTCTTGAATCAACTCTTGATAATTTGAAAAACTTTTGAATTTGAAAACATTGGAAACTCGAGATATTTCGCGCCACTGATTATCAATTGAATATATTTTATCAAAACTAGAAATTGAGTGAATGTATTGAAATGGAAATCACCCCAAAAGTCGAAATAAATGGAGTAAATGTAATGAAAATGATTTCATTCATACCTTACAGTACTTTTGACTCTCATTTGTATATTATTGTCACTAATATTATGATTAGGAAAAAAGCCATTCGTTTGATAAAATTGAAAGAAACGCCTCATTTTATTTCGTTTACGACGTCTTCTTCGCCGATGAGTTGATTTAAGACCCGTTAATATCTTAGGGAACTGTACATTAGGTAGGGTTCCATTAAGATTTTGTTGCCCTATATATGAATTTGAAGTTGAAGTCGATGGCAAACACTCAATTGATGGTACATTTGAAGAAGTCAAGTGATTGGCCGAAGCGGCCACAAACAAAGCATGTAATGAGTTTTGCCAATACTTTTGAAACTCTCGCATACAATTTGGAGAACACATTATTCAAAAAACACTAATTATTAATAAAACAATAATAAAGACTTAAACTATGATTTGGAAGACTTTCGATTTATTGCGGAAGACTTGTTAAGGCACTGAAGAATCAGAGGAATAGAACGGCTTTTATTTCATTAACTTTTGATCGAATATTCAAATGAGAAACAAAACATTTATTTGGAAGACTTGTATTTCATTTAAATTACTATTGATTTTGAATTTATTTCATTTTGTTAATCAAATCAATTGAGAAAAAACACAATTTTGGCGAACAATTCATTTGCATTTCAAACGTTTAATCGATTTGTTTTACTTTAAAGATATTCACTTATTTTCATAAAACAAAAGTTTTTAAAGTAATTTCAGAATTCACTCAATATTTAAATATTCGAATAAAACAAAGAGGAGTCAAGAAAACTACGTTTCCTCACTTTCCTCCATCTTCTAAGCATTGAAGCTAATGGTTGTCCGCATCCCAAAAGCTGAGCATCACTTAACATACTTTGACTTACGATCTAAGCTCTGCTCTATTCTATTCTATGTTCTATTCGTTATTCTGTGCTACTGACTACTACTGGAAGCTGAGAGCGAAGAGCACTACCAAATTGGCTCTTCTATGCTATGGACACGACTTAACTTCAAATCGTTGCGCAACCAATCAATGAGTGTTTTATGAAAAACTACTTCGATTTGAGACAATTTAATACAATTGAGTCAAAAATCTATTAAATAGAAATTTCTCCAAATATTCAATTTTAACTTAAGTTCGGATTTTTTAAAAATGCGCGCTTCAATAATTGATAGTCATTGTCAGGATCTTTTTACAATAGATTTTGATCATGATACAATGTATAGGGAAAGGTGAAATATTAGTTATATTTTGTTTATTAAAGAGTTTATTTTTTAAACTAGCATAGTAATGGTATTTGAGAGTAAAAATTCAAAATGCAACAAAACTGCGATTTTGTCCATGGTGAAATTATAACTAAAACTTATCTTTTTATTTGGTAAAATGCATTATACTTTTCAAAAATTATTAAAATTAACACAAAAGAGATAATTGTTATAAACTTGGAAAAGTAGTCATCAATTATTTTGTTTTAAAGGAAATAAATATTCTTAATTTAAAGCCTTTGAATTATAAATATAAGTAAATACCCTAATTTTCCGCGTATAACACGCACCCTATGTATAACACGCACTCTTTAAATTTTCAAAAATTTCACTTTTTTCTCCTATAACACGCGTGTTATACACGGAAAATTAGGGTATAAAATTCACTTATGTTTACAATACAATTATTAATAGTAAACTTAATTAACGACTATTAATATATTTAACACATTTGGTCTAAAGTTTAACTTCGAATGAGTTATACATTACAATCGGATAAATAGTACTTATTTTAGTACCTTTTATTTTCATACTCAAATAGTAAACCAAACGTTTTAATACCAGGTTCTTTTAAAAAATAGACCCTTTCATAATTATATATATTAAATGAGTCACCCTTACTATATGTTGTATCATGGTCAAAGATCTATTATAAAGAGAAAGTTCTGACCGATGACAATCAATAATGTTTTTAAAACGGTTAACAAATTAATTGAATAAACTTTAATCGGTTCTAATTTTTTCAGCATCTTTTCTGGATATACTTTTTGCTAGCTTATATTTTCAAACGCAAATTTTAAATAGTCCTATTCTAAGTTATACACAAAGCCTTGCTTTTTATGGAATACATTATTTTCTGAATTAAATTAATTTTATGGGAAAACAATTTATTAAAAGTTTAGTTCAATAATAATTAAAATAAGGTTTTTATATTCGATATAGTGATGTAAACATATGGACATTGTTTCACACAAATTACCAACAATTTAATAAAATGGCAGTTTTAAGTTTGACGAGTGCCACAAATTTGGGTCAATTTCAATCTGAAAGTTTCTTGAAATTGAGTTGTTTTGTCTTTATACGTTGCTTGAACTACATATCCTTTTCAAGACAAAATGACTCTATTGCTAGATTCACAACACTTGTTCGATATTTTAAAAATAATTTCTCAAATTCATAAATAGTCATAAATTTAGTCCATATTTTACTTATTTAACTAAACTTATAAAATAATGGAACCTATGATTAAATTTAGTGCAAACATTGTATGAATTATTAAATGATTTAACTTTTTGTTAGCTTTAATGAAAATTGACTAAAAGTAAATCAAATTTGACTATAATTTTAAGGTTATAACAAAGTTTTCTCAATTAGTCATTCAGTGTGATATTGAGGGCTCCTTTAAATATAAGAAATATAACAAATAAAACCATTGATACAATTGAAGACTTAAATGACATTTTATGTCTATTATTGGTTAAACTTATGTAAAACTTATAAAATTAACACTTTTATACTCATATTATACTAATTTTTAGTCTATAACTCCATACATATGTCCATAAAAAATAAAGGCTCTGATTATACTGTAGTTTAAAGTTAGTAAAAGTTGCAATTAATAGTAATTTTAATATTGAAAAATGAATTAAACAGTTTTATGTACCAAATTCTATGACCACATTTTGTGAATCTAAGGTACGACTAAAGTTCATAAAACTTGTGATTTGTGTGTATTTCAACTTTTATATTAAATACTAAAATCATGATTTTATCAGTTAAGTCAATATCACATTATATAAGAAAAGAGGTGTCAGTTCTCACTACAAGAGTTTTCACACAAAAATCTGAAAATTTTATTCACAATTTGTTTAATTAAATTTCAATATTTCTAAACACTATTCTTAAAGTCATTTCTAATTATTTTGAATTTTGAGCATAAAATCAAATAAAATTATTTGAAATGAAAGTAAGCGCTAAAACATTAAAATATTTAAGAGAAGATGAGTTCAAAAAGTATTTAAGAGAAAAAGTCTTACTTTTGATTCATGTCATCTAAAATCCATTCGGTTTTCTTTTGTAAAGAGGTCTCCATTTTCTTTGTTAGCGATTCTCTGAACTCTTTGACTTTGGCTTTAATTTCTTCAGCACTGAATCTAATAAAAGATAATAAGTTGAGCATAAAATCAATAAAATATGAATGTTTGTTAACCCCTGTTCTTCCATTTGGTCCTCCATTTCCAGACATTTTAATTCAATTTGTCGTTTGTTTTGATGCTCTAAAATCTCTTTATTGGGAACTCTATTCAATTCTCTCTCCAATCGTTTGAAGTCGTCTTCACTTTTGTATTCAATCGGTTTTTTAATTTGTTTAACAAATGAGAGGTTTCTTTGGACGTAACCATTAGTACCGCTCCCGCGAGCAGTTTGTAAACCAATTCCGTTATACATTTCAATCTAATCCTTATTATAACAATTAATAATTAATCAAAAAATATAAAACAATTAACAAACCTTTCGTCTAATTTGTCTAAAAATGAAGTAAATGTGAATTAAATTTAATGAATAACTGATTAAAATGTGTTTCAAAACGCAATTAAGGCTTTTGTTTATTAAAAATAAAATGAGTGACACTTTTGTTATCAAAGTTCCATTAATTACGTCAATATATATACATAAACAACGACTTGTATTTGAATTTAAGTTTAAAAATAAGTAAATTTTATTTAAATAAAGAAAATTAAAAAAAATGCAAAAATAAATTAATGTTTTATTAATCAGATTTTTGGAAAATCATATAATGATTACCACATAATTCTTTGCAATTCATTACTTTGAGGCCATTTGTAAGGATTGAATACAAACATATATATCGTAAAAATATTTACTAAAGAATATAAAAGTAATTCGAGGCTTAAAGTGATTGAATTATTTGGAGATAAGTTTAGTCTCCACATAACAAACGGCACAATAAAATATCTCAATTCAAGAAGTTTTTGCGGCACAACTGATATAAAAGTGCACAGAATTAATAGAGTTTTGAAATTTATGTCTTTCCTCTGAAGTAAGTGAAACATTGTTACGGCTGTGAACACGTAAATAGGGATCACAGCATATGGAATGATAGACCCGTCTCTACCGAGAATTCGTTTCCATATGTAAAATGTGTAGTGTCTGTTGTCAGCCAATAGATAGGGATGAGCGTAAGAAAACCTATTTATCACTCCGGCCACTAAAATACATGAACTCAACATTTTTATTGGATGTCTTAAACAAATTCCTATAAATCTCTTTATATTATTTGGAGTAAAAATCCAGGAAAAACCGAAAAATGCGACGAAACCTAAGAAATACGGTAATTGTGCCAAATGTAATACCGCTTCGTGGGATAACCGGTCCCCTAATACTATCCCTAATTAAATTAAATTAGAATTTAATATTTATATTAAATATAATATTTAAACCTCTATTATAAAAGAGAAAAACAATAAAAGCGATTCCAACCAAAGCATATCCGCCACAAATCATCACTAATTGAGGCGATGACTGAATCACTGACTTTATTATTGATTTCTTTTTTGATTTATCCGAATATCGATTTAAAATCTGTTTTAATAATTTTAAAAAATAATTAATAAGAAATTAAAAAATTGTGTTAAATAGAAATATAAAGTGAGTGAAATGAATGAATACCTTTTCAAAGAAAACTTCAAATGTTTGCTATTTTTAGAAATTTTTTTAGAATTTAGGAAAATCTCAAAAAAGAGAAATGCAATCAATTGAAGAACCAGTGCTTACCTGAAGACTTGAGTGGACCGCTAAGAAGAAGATCCAAACAATGTTTGTTTGTCTATAGAGTAGAGATATTGCACCAAAAAGTGAGGCCAACCACTCGTAGTTATTCACGTGAAACATATACATCAATAATACGAAAAACAAAGACCCGGGATCTGTATAGTACAGGAATGAGAAGAAAAACAGTGGTGGAAGTGTTGCCAAAGACACGGACGATAAGAGTAACATAAGTTTGGAAGTCCTCTACAGTGAAGACACAAATCATTTTAAACTAAAAACTGTTTCAAAACTAAACAAAGAATAGCAACAAAACAAATATATGAAGACTTACCGGCGATGAGAAGCGATGGATCTGAGATGATATCAAAAACATTAAATAACTGTTAGCACACGTGAAGATCACATTCATTAGTCTTAAGATAAAAAGCGGACAAATCTTTTTTTCGTCCTCTTCTCCAAAAGCATATAATTCAGAAAAAGGTTTCAGAAATCCAAGAGTTGTCAGGTATAGACCCGGAGGTGTTGTTATTTTTGGGTTCCACTAAAAACACAATTAATCATTAAATGGTTAGTAAATGAGAGACAATGTTAAGAGATACGTAAGTGAAATTGCCCTTGCAGAACGTTTGAGTTTGTTGTACGTGAAAAATCTCATCCATGTATGGGTCCGGCAATTGATCGTTGATTAGAATCATTAGCGCCAAAAGAGCGAAACCAAAGGCAAAACCAATCAATAGTACGAACTTATTGAACATCACATCTGTATTACTTCGGATGACTCCGTTCTTAACGTTTTTAATCATTTCTCAGGTCTTCTATAATGTCCTCTATTTTTAAAACTCATTCACAGAATAATTACTCTAAAATCAGTTCATTTGAAAAGATGTCACAAAGAGTTAACTTAAAAAATATTTATTATTTAAATTCATAAATGTTTTCGTGAATATTATTATTATTTGTGAACTAAAAGCATATCAATAGCTGTCAGACAATATCCACGTGTAATGCTTTTCAAGTAACGCCTCTCCCCTAACAACAAACCAATCCCTAACTTCTCTATCAATTAAATACAAACTTTTTAAAAAACTTTAACAAAACTTTAGATTTTTTCTATTCAATATTATTTATATATTATTAATACTTTTATTTAAACAAATGAAGAATTATTTATTGACTCAAAATATGAAATAAATTGATTGAAATGAGACATAACGACAAACATAACGACTAAACAATTAATTGAATCAATTATTGTTGGCATAAACCAAATCCAACTGAACGTCTTGTTCTGTCAATTCATTGAATTGATTCCAATCGACAAAAGAGATGTGTTGTTGCCATTCCTCCCACAAGAGAGGCATTGCTCTCTCAATCTCTTGTCTATTACTCATATAATCCTGAAAAACATTGAGATAATTGTTAAGTATGTCCTGATGTGGGGCCGGAGTATCGCTGACGTACTCTAAAACTTCGATCAAAAATTTTCGATAAAATCGCGACACTTTTCGAAAATAATCGACGAAATACACAATAAAAGAGAGACCGACCGCCAAATGAAGTGAAACGAATTCATCAGAGTTTGGGTATAAGTTTTTTAATTCTCCCATTTTATTGATTTCTTGTGAGAAATCGTGCGATACTTTTCTATAAAATTCTCTATAAATTTCGTGAATCATTTGTTTTGTTTCGTCAATAGTTTTCGATATTTTGTTGAATTCGTCGTCGAAGACAATGAAATGGTTTTGAATATTATCTATACTTTGGAAACAGTCTCTGATTGTACGGAATATTTGAACCCAACCGGGTTTATACATTGAATAACAAATCTTTTTCCGAACCAGAGCTCCATTTTGTAATGAATGAACTTTTTTCATGAATTTACTCAATAAACTCAAATTCATATAACAAATGGCTTTTACTAAATAGAGGACCAAAACGTCTAAAACTTCGATGTGATTGTCATACGTTTCAGAGATTTGTTTTATTGATTTCAAGATATAATTTTGATAAATAATTTCGGATTCTTCTGAAATCCTATGAAATCCCGGATTTAAAGAATTTAAAAATGAGGTGAACTTAAACTTATTGTTTCCGTCATTTTTCCACCAAAAGTAAAGTCTTTGGTACTGATAATAAGCCGAAGCAATGTTTGCCGCGAATTGTGACGTTTGATTGACTTCGTGGTCAGCTCTTCCCCAATACCTTTCATAAAACCCATCAAAACTGTGTTCAATGTTTTCAATATTTTGTTGAATATCAAAAAGAGTTACATTTAGGAAATGGTCTCTAAAGGTTCGCTCAATTAATGGCGAATTCCAAATAAAGTTGAACTCAAGTGAAAATTGATCAGGCTTATATTTGGATTTGGATTTCATTTTAACCAAAGAGTTAATGCAATTACTTTGGATACCAAACGAAACGGAATAAACTTTAAGTGTGAAGAAAACGGTTAAGTCTACGCGAAATTCGTTCAAATGTTTTTCACGAATAAACTCTTCGTCTAATTTGAACTCTAATTGCGATTCATTAGCGAAAGCAGTAAAATCTCTGTCAAGAGTTTTGAAAGTCTCGTAAATATCGTTCAATGATTGAAATTTTTTAGGTAAAGGAAGAAATGGCTCCACTTTTCTAACAAATTTGTGAACAGAATTAAGAGCCGATAGAAAGGGGTTACAAATAATTCTGGTATTAAAGGGATTGTCATTAATTCCAATTTTGTAAATATTATCTCTGATTGCTTTAATAGTTGGGTCACAGATTTGTTTCAAATAATCATAATCTTCTGTAAAGAGATAGTCATAAGTTGGTGTTTCCCTTCTCATTAGTATATCGTATCCGAGTTTAATATAAGCTCTATATTTTGAACGACTCGTTTGATCCAATTCTTTAAACCAAAGTCTGATGTCCTGACCGTATATTAATGTCCGTCTCGTAGAACACCAGACATGAAGTTCAGAATACAAGCGATAAAAATTGCAAATATTTTCGATACAAACTTCAGAAAAAGGGTTTACATCTGATTGAATCCAGAATTTAGGCAAGGGGATTTCTCTTCTTATTAAATTATATGTGACTCCATTCAAAAGTTCGATCTCAGGAAAAGAGTTATCGTATTCATCTTTGAACACTTGATTTGTTAAATAATATCTTTGATAGTTTAGATTTCTGTAATCATTGGCGCAATTCATTAAACGAAGTAATGGAGTCGATTCAAAGTCACCGTTGGGTGAAGAATCAAATCCGGCCTCAAATGTACAAAAGGCAGTCCCAAACAAATACATATCCCCAACATTTGATCGACTTTTCAAAAAGAGTTGATTATTTTGAACCATAAGAAAGCGATAAATTGGGTTATAGTAAAAGAATGCGCTCCAATTACACCATTCACTACAAACACAAACCCTTTCATAAATACTATCAGCGAAATGGTAACCAATTTGTAAATCACAGAATTTAACATTAATTCTAAGAGCAGATCTCAAGTTTGCATAATTTCCTTCTGTGTCTGCTATGGTCTGAATGCTTTGTCTAATATCATTTCTGGTTATGGTTTGTGACCAAAATGCCTGTTCTGTAATAGTTTCTAATCTTTTGCGATAATGTGAAACATCTAATCTTCGGGCAAAGCGTCGATGTATTGGTCCTACAATTGATTGCTTTCTATATATTTTGAGTCTCTCTCTAATCATATAAATTATTGAATGCAAATGAAAGTTAGAGTCGAATCGTTTCTCTCGACGTTTACTCTTTTCATGGACTTTGAATTCAATTTTGATTAGAAGATGAACTCCTCCTCCAAAATAAAACCAGTCTTCATATCCTTCGGCGGGTATTTCATTATATTTGATGATAAACTGATGGATATCACTCCAATCCATAGAAAAATAGTCGCCATCCATTGATATAATTATTTCCGATTTATTTCTGCGATTATTACTAAATTCACTGAAAGACATATTTTCGGAGTACAGGACATTACGTTGAATGTCTTCATCGGGATTGAGTTGAATCCATTGGGAAGCGTTTGAGACGTTTGATATTATTATTCTGGGATTTGTGACCAAATGTCTTCCGGTAATCATTTTGATTCCGATTATTATTTCAATATCTATTGAATTCAAAGAATTTCTTATTTCTTCGATTATATTTCCATCAATTTCTTCGCCATAAAGTGTTTGAATTTCATTCAAATATTGTCCAAACATTTGTTCATAAATTTGAGGACAAATTTGTTGGTATTCTGTAAATGAGATTAAAAATATTCTGAGAGCTCTCGACACCGCTTTTGTTGTATCGAAGTTTTCGTCGACGACATCACTGGCCTGAAAATCGCGAAACCCTTGAGATGCAACTGATTTGGCCATTGATTAGTATTCAGATCTCAAATAACTTAGTTTTAGTCAAATTTAAAAATAAAACTTTTAGGGATAGTATTTAACGGTTAAAGTTTAACGAATTATAATTATATATAGTGCCACGAGAATAACTATATTGACTTGCTCAAATCTTAATTGTATTTTGTATTTTCAAATGAAATAGTTTTCACTTATAGTTAAACTTGGACAAAAAAGTATCAAAAGTATGCAAATTATAACAAATGAAATGTTTGCACAATGTTTTAAATTTAGTGATTAAAATGTATAAAATTTGGTGTCCATTCAATCATTCGATAATTTCTTCGGAAGACTATTAGTGAGATAACCATCAATAATATGGGCAATAATCAATAATTGGCATTTAATATACGCACCAAATATTTATATTCTTATATCGATTCAAATATATTTTGAATTTCAAATCAAAAGTCTTTTCAGTGGTTTTGTCTAAAATTTTGTCAAAAAAAAACTATAATTTCAGTGAATTAGAAGAATGGGTTACATTTCTGGTCTGTTTGTGTTTTGTATCGCACTCTTTATTGGAGTTATTGTCGGCGTTTATGTTTCAAATGAATATCAGATCAAAAGCGTCGCCCAATTGTTTGATAAAATTTCAGACATTACTTCGTCTGAGGACTCGAATGATGTAAACTCGACTCAAACCCTTTCCAGCAGATAATCGATTCACTCCTCACTCAAAATCGTTTCAGTTTTATGTTTTTAAAGTTTTTTGTTTTAGAAATGATTACAAATCTCTTAAAATTGTGTTTAATTTCAAAGTTTTAGTCAATAAAATGCTTTCAATTCCTATTTATAACTAATTTAATCAAATAATAAATTCGAACTCAAAATAAGTTTTTTATTAAATGAATAGAAAAATAATTTATATTTCAAACAAAGACTACAATAAACTATTTCTTCTCATTTTTTTATGGTTTCTTTTGTGGATTTTTATGAGTTTCAATAGTTAATGGATTTTCCCCTAATTTTACCACTGAAGCCATTTAGTGGGTATTATAGGATATGTGGCTTCGGTGGTAAAATTAGTCAATTTTTCTATTAAGGTGAGAATTCTCCTTTATTGAACCAGCTTGAAAATCAATTAAAAACTTATCAAGGTTTTAGCAATAGAACATTGTTATTCTAGTAATTATTTATATCGCGCTTTACTTAAATTATTAAATTATTGTAAAATTTTCAAAAACGGATAATTTCTGATCATAAAAAGTGCCGAAGAATCAAACGATGAATCATTTATTTATTTTAAGTAATTTTATTTTTAAGTTAATTCAATGACAACTTTTCTTCATTTTTAGTCTTTTTGTTATCAATTATCTGCAAAATTAATGGTCAATCCATTCATTTCTGTCAGGCCTTAAGAGATAACAATTGGAGGATAGACTACACAATAAGTGTTTCAAAAGACAATTCCCCAAAAAAATTCATTAATATTAAGAAACACTTTTGGGAATTGGAATACAAACCAATGCCTCCAAAATCTGATCAGTTGGATCTCACTAAAAGACAAGCAGATCAGTTACCAACAAAGCCCTTCAAACCGGGACCAGTCTTTTTGAAAGATGTTTGGAGCAAAAAGAGCGAGTGGTTGCAAAAAGACTATCATTTGGGTCTTTCCATTAATGGTTCGGACGCCAACAAAAAGGCTTTAATTTTAATTAATGTATTATTTATTTAATGATTCGATTATTTCTTTAATTAATGGGTTTTTACAGATAAATAGTCAAACCTATGACTCTTATTTTTTTGACTCAAATAGTGATGTTTTGAACCAAAACCCAGATTTGGATCAAAAAGATTTGCCCACAAAATTCGATGACTTTAAACCAATGGTAGCCTTCGATTCATCGCGGGATTCAAATTCTGTATATTTAATGGAACAAAAGCGGACCGGAAAAGAGAGACCAAGGTACAATTCAACAATTCGAGGCTACACTTTAGCTGATGTGTCGAAAGGTTTTTCGAACGATACTTCTTTGTCAGCCATTTTACCGAAAAGTATAAATTCGAGCTCTGATTTCTATAAGATTAAAGGAATCTTCAAAACTCCAAATAATGAGATAATATTTTTGATCGAATACTGTGAGGCAACGAAACCAATGCCCAGATCTCCCGCTAACCAGAAAGAGGAAGATTTGTGCAATTCTACCATCACTTATAACTACTGTATTGTCAAAGAAACGGAAGAATCTCCGTTGAATGAGGTTTTAAAAATATTTGAATAAAAGAGTTTTTTCTAATAATTGTTGTATAGGGTTGTCATCCGGCGAAAGTCGATAATCAACAAATAGCCGACTGTTCCAAACCTGAAGAGTGGAAATCAAAAATAGAAATGACAACAATAGACTCACAAAACAAAACCCAATCGTCTGAAACTGAAAACAAAATCGATGGCAAAAAAACTGAGTGGTTTGAGCACAAGACCACAACTTTAAAGGTATCTAAAGAAACAAACAAATCAGAAGAAAAAAGTGGTATGCTCTGGATCATTATTATCATTGTTGTGGTAATAATTGTTCTGATTTTGGGTTTTATTATCTTCTGTTTCGTTAAAAGAAAAGCCGACCAAAAAGTGTCAAAGAGTGAGTCCACTCAAATTGAGATACAGTTTATTTTATATTAAAATTGACTTTTAAGGTAACCTTAAGGGTGACGTTCAGACAAAATCGACAAAAAAAGTCAAAAAAAGTTCGGACGAGAAAAAAATTACTTTAAAAGAGCCCTCAAAAAGTTCATCGGAGGGTAAGTCTGGATATTTATTAAAAAATGTGAAAACTTTTCTTTGATTCTAGAATTGAATTCATCCAATTCTTTGTTTGTTCCGAGTGTGAGGAGTAGTCTTATGTAACCCTAATGTAGCCCTAATGTAGCCCTAATGAAGCCTAATCTGACTCATTAATCAAATCCATTCTTCGCTTCAAATAAAATCTAAATTTATTTTATAAATAATAAAATGATTTATAATTTGTATTAATTTTATTTGAAATTTATTTCATTTTCATTAGAAATATGTCTAAATATAGGCGAAAGTTATACTCATATGTTAATGACTTCTTTTAGGAAATATGAAATATTAAATAATATATATTAAAGAATGTCTAAAGTGTTATTTAGCTAGAATATTCAAGAAAAATAATGTTCTTTTATTCCTCGAGTAAACTTTAAATATATTTATTATAAAATAGAAATAAATTGAATATCATTTGTCATTTCAATTATTTTAAACTATTTTTGTAAAAATAGGAATAAAAAGTTTTTATTTAAAATTTCATTAAATTTCAAACATTTTTTATCGAATAAATTAAAATTTGATGAAATCTTTTCAATACTTTAAATTTCTTTCATATTCTTTAATATTTTCATAAATATCTTTGGGAACCATAGTTATTGTGGGGACAAACATTTGTTGAGGAAGTATTCTTGAGAACAAAGGAACGACACACGAACTAATTCGAGCCAATCGGTTGACCCAATGGGGTATCGTTTTTGAACACAATAACTATATTATTGTAAAATTAGTGAAACATTTTCTTATAATACTATTGAATACCCAATACTCCGATTCATACCTGACTCAAAACATTTGTAAAATGATTGCAATTATTAGAAAACAAATGATATTTCTTTCCTCTGAATCGATTGTTTCCTAACGACACCAATATTTGCATGAAATCTGTTTTGTCTTTATTAGAGTAACCCATTAAAATTGATTCTCTTTTTTAAAGTCAAAACAATTTGTTTTAGAAATAATGTTTTAAATCAATAATATTGTACTTAAAAATAAACGCCGTTTGAAATTCTGAGGCCTTTTTGGGTTCGAGTCTGAAAATACCGGAAAATTCGAATGGATGTCCACCATATGAATACTCGACACCAAATATTTCAATACCCGAATGATAGACTCCAACTCCTATTTTATCCAAATATTGATTGAATGAAGTCTAAAGTAAAACAAAAATTAGTAAATTATAGAATAAGTACTAAAGTGTTAACCATATCGTAAACATTCAATTTAACCGCATATTTATCTCTATTTTTGTTTAAAGGATTCATAATTAAAAGCAATTATTTTATTCTATTTTTATTTAAAAGAAATACTTCTTTAAAATCTTTTAAATAGTTTTGAGATAAAGAATTAGTTCTTAGCGTAGATTTTATCAATAAATCTAATCCTTATTTAAATTCATTAAAAAACGTTAATTTTGAATAACTTTTGAATATCTGCTTATAATTCAAATTATTGTTAGATTTTTAAGTTTTGAAAATATTGACTATAAGTTATAATTTATAACCAAATTTTCATTAAATGATTTATATTTATTAATATAAATAATTTAAATAAATATATAAAAATTATTTATATTGAATTAAATTTTTAATTTGGTTTTAATTAATGAAAATTTGTATTCAATATAATTATCAAAGAATTTATATAAAAATATTAAACTTAAAATAAAAGGTCATTCAGTCTGAGTGTTAGTACTCAGTCCAGGGTACACCGCGTGGAGGCGACCTTTGCTATACCCCACCCATTTTTTAAAGAGGTTGGCTTTCAGTCTTTCCTCTGGGCTTAGGATACAGGAGGACATGGGCTGACTGAGTATCACTCCTGTAATCCTCTGAAAA